>CABHPQ010156083.1:16096-60449 GCA_902168405.1 Peromyscus aztecus
AGGAAGGAAGGAAGGAAGGAAGGAAGGAAGGAAGGAAGGAAGGAAGGAAGGAAGGAAGGAAGGAAGGAAGGGTCTGAAGTCTGGGCTGGGAGACACCACAGCTAATACAACAGTCCCTGGCATGCCTAGCCCTTGTAGACACAAAGTCCCCTGTAGATAGAAGGGAATGTAAGAGTGGCCAAGTGAAGTTCAAACACAAAATGGAAGCCGCAAAATAAGTAAATAAATAAATAAGAACAAGAATTCCTACATAGGAATTTAGGTCAGACATAAATCAGGGTGTCCAGAAAAAAAAAACAATTTTAGCTTGGATGTGAGTAAGTGCTAGAGAGCAGTGTAAGATTTGAAAACAGCTGAGGAGGAGGGATTTATTGCCCTTTTGGAGAGAACAGATGAGTCCACAGATGGACAGAGCTTGGTCACAATCAGCTTCCAGGAGGCATCAGCAGGGACCCTCCAGCCTCCCCAGTCAGTTACAGGCCCAAGTGGGTCACATGGTACCCAGCCTTTAGCTAGGACTGAAGAACTCAGAGAAGGCTGAAGCCTTGGACCATTTAGGAAAAGAGGCCACAGATGAGAAACATGGGCAGTAGGGGGTTAAAATTCTCCATCTTACGTGGAGATGGTAAGACATGGTAAGAAGAGGGCATTGCCCATGCCAGTATTAATAGCTTTTATTGATGTTACAAAATAACTGAGAAATTATTTAAAGGGGGGAAAGAAACTTATTAACAGATTTATGTGGTGGGGGGACTCCATTCCTTTTAGATTATGGACAACACAGAAACATCATGGTGTCGGAAAGTCTTAAGCTCTTGGTGGCCCAAAAGCAGGGAAAGACTGACCCAGAAGCATCTAGTGGTGAGTGTATCCTTCAAAGACACAACGTAAGTGAAGCACAGCTTCCACATAGGCCCGCTCCTTAATGCCCCTTCTGTACAGTTTTGTTTTTGAGATAAAATCTTACTATGTAGTCCAGGCTGGCCACAAACTAGCAACTCAGCCTCCCCAGTGCAGGGAACACATGTGTACACCACAATTTCCATATACTATGCCCCACCTCCTAACAACCTATTCAACTACAAACTCATCAATGGGTTTAATCTACTGTTGAAAGCAGCACCTTCATGATCCATTCACCTCTCAACAGTGGCTCCAAGCAGGACAAATCCTTCAATACCTAAGACTTCACATCCAAACCGTAACAAACCCCAGATCTTACATTTGGATCACACATCACATACTTGCTCGGAATTGTGTGTTCATGCTGCAGCCTTAGAATGCCATATTTGTGTGATGCAATCGAGCACGAACAAATACACCTGAAACTGCTCACTGCCGTGAAAAGCAGCATGGATGTCATCCTCCTCCTTTATTCAGTTTTCAAACCTGAAACTCAATGTTGCCTTCAGCCAGCATTCTCACCCACTCCCTACACCACCTCCTGACTATTCTACCTCCCAAAGACTGCTGAATTCTGGGTCAGTTCCAGTCAATTCACCCACACATTCATCTCTGATTGAGTCCTACTCCCTCCTCCAACTTACTCCCCACACCAGGGGCAAAGCGGTTCCCAGACACCCAGATCTCCTCACAACCTTGTTGCTTCAGCACTTTCCACAGACTGCAGGACAAAGCCCTGTGCTTCCCAGCCCACAACAACAAAAAAAGCAACGTATCATTTAGATCACCTCTATGTATTCCACTCTACTCTGAATTTTAAAATATCAATTCTGAGCTGAGCCCAAGCAGAATGCTTGTCAACCATGGAAAAGGGGGAAACATGCATCCAGCTCATCTTGCCATTTGTTGCTACTTTAAGCATACGGGATATGAGGATGATTGCTTAGCATAATTTGGTGGAGTGTAGAACTCAGCACTTGTCCATGGGGCCATGATTAGGGATATATTTGACCCCACAGCCATTGGCATTGGCTACCCTTCTCAAATACCATGCCTTCAGACTCATGGGCTTTAACCTTGGTGATGCTTCATTTCTTTGAGATGTGGATCTGCTAACAGCCAGGGACCACAAACTTAGCTCTTCATAGGTCTTCAGTTTCATGTTACTTATTATGAAGCTTGGTGTGGATAAGTGTCATGACTTGGCCACGTGAACTCTAGCTACCGTGCCCTGGGGATTCCCCAAAGCATCCTGCACACCAGTATGAAGCCTATCATCTCCAGCATAGGGCGACATCTTGTGGAAGAGCATGACCTGGAAAGAGTGGCCTTCACTTGAATATGAAAGCCACTTTTGCCACAATTCTTTACTATACAATTGTTGGCACAAATACGGGTGGAAGCCAGGGCTTCAGAGGGGAGTTCCTCATGCTAGTCTGACAGTGTGGGGCCACAGAGAGGGAATTCATCAAGTTGCCTTCTCTCCCCAGTCAAAGATGTGGAGTGTGGTGTCAGGGACATCTTGGCAGACACTGAGACTTTGGCTTGTCCTCATAACATCAGTAGCACCAGGTGGCGTGGCAGCCAGTGAGGATAAGAGGACCATTAGTGATGCACCAGAGGGGAAGAGGTTACTCTCCAGTTTAGTACAATAAGCCCTACAAGCTTCAGACACTGGGGCTAGGCAAATAGCTCAGTCAGTAAAACGCCCATACACAACATGAGGACTTGATCCTTAGTGCTTATATCAAAGGTCAGGAACGGTGACCTGGGCTTTTAATCCCAGTGCTGAGGAGATAGAGAGTGGGACTTCACTTGCCAGCCAGTATCTAAGGTAAGCAGTGAGCCCCAGGTCACAGGGAGCCACCCTGTCTCAAATATCAAAATGGATAGCTCCTGAGAAAACCACCCAAAGGTGACCTCTGGGCCCTACACACATGTGAACACACACACACACACACACACCCCATCATCATCATCACCACCAGTAGCAGCAGCAGCAGCATCACCACCACCACTACCCAAAAAGAACCTTCCTTTCTATCATCTTAGTACTTCCTTGTGGAATTATAACTAATCATGGCACACACACACCACAGGAGTTCATGTGAATATGTCATCACATTTCCATTTAATAGTGTTTCAGCATGAAAATTGGCTAAATAATTAACATCTATCAAATATTTCTCCCAGAAGACAAAAGGAAATCAGAGCTTATGAATCCCTAGCTTCAGGAGGTTGTGTACTTGAGAAGGCTCTGACTCAGCTCAACCAGTTCAAGGAAAAGCACCAGTGTTTTTATGTAATCAGTTATGAATATTTTGATTCAAAAGATGTTTCAGGCCAGGCAGTGACGGTGCACGCCTTTAATCCCAGCACGTGGGAGGCAAGGCCAGGCGAATCTCTGTGAGTTCGAGGCCAGCCTGGTCTACATCCAGGACAGGCACCAAAACTACATGAAGAAACCCTGTCTCAAAAAAAAAAAAAAAGTTGTTTCCATGTAATTCTTTAGCTGAGATTTCTTAAACAGAACTAGATATATTTGTCATGTTTAGGTGAATTCTCTTTTTATTCTCCACAATGAAAGTCATTTTTTTTATCACACAAGATTTAGAAACTGCTCCTACCAAATACTGAAAATATGCATAGAAAGCAACATTGTTTCCAATGAGCTGAAACAGCCTTAAAAGCATCCACCCTGAAGGGGTTAAAAAGAAAAAGAAGGTACATTCTTTTGTGTTTGGGAGGAATGTACTACAGATGTCTGTTAAGTCCATTTGAGTCACAACATCTGTTAGTTCCCTTATTTCTCTGTTGAGTTTCTGTCTGGCAGACCTGTCCATTGGTGAGAGTGGGGTGTTGAAGTCTCCCACTATTACTGTGTGGGGTTTGATGTGCGATTTAAGCTTTAGTAATGTTTCTTTTACATATGTGGGTGCTCTCGTATTTGGGACATAAATGTTCAGAATTGAGACTTCATCTTGATTGATTTTTCCTGTGATGAATATGAAATGTCCTTCTTCATCTCATTTGATTAATTTTAGTTTGAAGTCTATTTTGTTAGATATTAGGATAGCTATACCAGCTTGCTTCTTCATGGGACTGAACTAGGCCCTCTGCATATGGGAGACAGTGTATAGCTTGGTCTGTTTGAGGGGCCCCTGGCCCCTCAAAATCAAACCTGAAGCCAGGTATTGGGGTGAATGCTGGAAGATCAGAGAAACAACAAGCCACAGCTTCCTCACCTCTCCAGTTCATCAGCTGATTCTGTTTCCTCAGACTGGAAGCTTCTGTGTCCTCATGCAAATGGATCTCAGCTGAACTGTTGCTCAAAAGCCTAAAAGCTTAACCAGCCCTAGTTCCTGGTTTCACGCCTTATATACCTTTCTGCTTTCTGCCATCACTTCCTGGGATTAAAGGCGTGAGTCACCATGTCTAGCTGTTTGCAGTGTGGCTTTGAACTCAGATGGAACTCTGTCTCCAGAAGGCTAGGATTAAAGGTGTGAGTGTCACCATTTTCTAGCCTCTAAGTCTGTCTAGTGGCTGTTCTGTTCTCTGATCCCAGATAAATTTATTAGGGTGCACAATATATTGGGGAATACAATATCACAACAGAGGCCTTACCCTTTTGGAGGAGGAAATGGGGAATGGGTCAGGGAGGAGGCAGGGAGGGGAGCTGGAGAAGGGATGGGAGGGGAACTGTGGTTGGTATGTAATATGAATAATTAAAAAAAAAGCTTTAAAAAAAGGTGGGGGGAGGCAAAGTGGGTACCTTTTGGCAGGCCCTGCCAAGGTTTGCCACTAAGCAAATACATCTCACAACAGAGCTAATGTGAGAGGTTTACTGAGGAAGGGGACAGGAGGAGAGTGAAAGAGCAAAAGGCTGTGTCAGAGTGGGGACATGAGAGAGGCAGACAGACAGACAAAGAGAACAGAGAGATGGACAGAACAGAGACAAGAGACGCAAGAGAAGCAACAGAGTGTGCTGTGCCTGGTGGGCACTTTTTAGGGGTGCATATGCCACACAGCTGATGGGGCAAAGGCAGCTGGCAACGGATGATGACATGACTTCCTTGGTGGCAGAAGCAGGCTGCTGCTCCAGCAAGTCCCTGTAGAACCCAGGGCTGCCACAGGCTGTGAGTCATCTCACAATGAGGGAGCACCCTTGTCCTTTAGACTTGTCTACAACAAATGTATTCTCCTTTAGGATTTATGGAGCGACAATTGTCAGTCTTTTGAAATCAAACGTCTTCAGTACTTGGCTCTAAAGATTCCCAGACCCTCATTTCCCACAGGTGTCCACACATTAATCTTCATCCTTGCTACTGATGGTACATAACATAAAGCTGCCTTTTTTTTCTGAATAATAGGTTGTTAAACCAACATACCTTTGGCTTTCTGTTTCAATCTCCCATAATTTCCCACTGATCTGAGTCTTTAGGTTTGTAATGTTTTGACACCTGACGCGATGAGAGCACCAAATCTTCATGAAGCTATCCTTTGGCATGATACATTGTGCTTACAGTGTTTTAACACCCACTAAGGCAGCATTTGCTTTCTTTAACCAAAATTACTCAGTCAAAGTAAGTTTGTGTTTGAATTTATACTTTGGTCATCCTCAGTCTCACTCCTTACATCCTGGTGTGTGGTCCAGGGCTTGCTCTCTGCCTATCATCCCACAGTGACATTTACTGGATGAGTCTTTTCATAAAACTCTTTCAATTTCATTGTTCTATTTAGTCTGATCCCTTGATTTGTGCTTTTACCTTGATTATTCCTTTCTCCTTTGCCATTTTATTATACTTTGCTAGCTTCTTGTGGAGACTCCCCATCCTCCAGAAGCACAAAATCATCTAAAGTGAAAGCTGCTCCTCTGCATATAGCATAATCATATTCCATTGTTTTCAGTGTTGGATGTGGCTGGAGTGCATTTCCATGTCATGTGCACATGCACTTTCAATTTATTTTCTTTAAAATAAGGTCCTTAATAGAATTCCTTGTAAGTTTTCAAGGAGTTGAGTTGTGGTAAACCTTGTGAATTGTTTCTAATACTGTGAGTTGTGAAGAAACTATGACCTGTGTGATTTCTGCTTTTACAGATGTAGTGAGATATTCCTTATAGCTTAATGTAGTATTACCCATGTGGATATTCTTGAAGCACTGGAAAAAGCATATATTCTGAGTTTACATGATAAAATAAATCACTCGTGGTTTATAACTTATATCAAAATAAACCAGCCATATTCTCCAGTTAATATATGAATATGTCTATGTATTATATCTGATGATTGATATGTTCAAATGCATAAAATTATAAAGTACTTATATAACATTTAGCATTAGTATCCAATGAATTTGAAATATTTTAAATGTTTGTTTAACTTTTAAGTTTGTAAATATTACTTAATAGTAGCATCATTAATAGATTTAACATAAATAAATTAGGAGTTTCTATTTTAATGCCATTTATTCCAGCTTCTACTATTATAAATTTCTTTCATTTAAAAAAAAGCATTATGAAGCTGGAGGATGAGGCAAGAGAACCACCACTGCACAGCATGTCTGGCCTACAGATTTAAGGGCAGACTTGGAAACTTAGTGAGACCCTGTCTCAGAGTAAAAGCAAAAGGAGACTGAACACAGAGCACAGTGGTAGAGACCTTGTCTGGTATTTTAAGAGCCTTAATGCAAATTTCATCTGGCCATGGTGAAAAAAAAAAAGCATTACGATCTAAAAATATCCTTCTTTCCTTGTACTATCTTGTTGAGGATGAAATTACTGAGCTAAAAGTTACAAGTATTTTGAAGGGCAATATCTTCCCCAAGAGGTAACAAGCTGCTTTATGCTCCCTTTTTTCAATAGTTTAATGAAGCCAAACAACAACAACAACAAACCCTCCCAATTTAGATTAACTTCTTCCAATACAAATCAATCTGAAATTTTTCATGCCTTATAAATAATTTGTATTCTTTTAAAAGACATATAAGCCATTTAGGAACTATCATTGATCCACTTCCCTGCTAAAACACAAATACTTCATTGACTTTTCAGTCAGTTAAGGACCTTTGGATGTAATAGGGAAATTAGTCAGCTGTACTGGCAAAACTTGTACAGTGCTTATTTTTCAATAGATCTCTACAAACGTGATATGAAGCTTTATGTGATATAGACTAGATCATTATTTTGTTGTCTTTATGCTTATTGAGGTCATTATCATAAATGTAACAATGCATTTATTTTTCATTTTTGTTTCTTACCTGATCTGACTTTGTGTGTCTGTGTAGTGCTAGGGATTGAATCCAGCCAGGGCTCTGTACAGGTTATGTGAGGAGACCAATGCTATGACCCCAAGTCTCCCCACATCATTTGCATACTTGATCTGTGTGGAAGGTATTCTGGTTTATGTAGTAAAGATCTAAAGCAACTTCTTATTTGTCCCAATGAAGTGCTTTTCTTGTGACTAACTGTTGATAGATATTTTCACGTTTTCCTTTGTCGTGGAAGTATTTTTTGCAATGAGTCTTTCATTTTTCCTGGATTTAATATTCAAATATAAGGTGACAGTGGATTTCTGGACTACCTCACCATCGTTTTAATTATGTACCTTGTACTTTATTCAATAAAAGGAGAAAAGCTATCTGATAGCACGAAAGTATCCAAAATGCATGTCCTTTCACTTTTATCATTCTTCTGCTAAATTTTTTAGATTGAGATTGAGCTGGGAAATGTCTTAAAATATCCAGTCAGTTTTCTCTGAAAGGACAGTACATCTCTCTGCATATTTCAATATTTTTATAGTATCACTTGCTTTAAAGCAATGGTTCCTCATATGTAATATTTTACGATGCCCAGGATTGACTAAAGTCTATATTTTATTATTATTATTATCATTGCAGATGGCATATATTTCATCATCTTCTTAATATTAGCTATATAAGAATCAGTAACTTGTGATTCCTGGGAAGACAACTCAACCAGTGAAGTACCTACCTCAGAAGCTGAGAACCCTAGTTCAAGCCACAATTCCCATTTAAAAGCTAAAGTCAATGGTGTGCACCTATAATGTCAGTGCAGGGGAGACAGCAATAGCGGACCTCTGGAACCTGCTGACCAGCCAGTCTAGCTGAATCAGTGAGCTCCAGGTTCAGTGAGAGACCCTTTCATAAAAACAAAGGTGTGTGAGGGGGTGATTGAGAATGATACCTAACCTTGACCTCTGCCCTTCACGTGCATGTGGGTGCACACACACACACACACACACACACACACACACACACACACACAAACATATCAAACACATTAAAAAATACAGTTACTTTGGGTCTTTTATGTTAAGTTTATTTTTTTGTTTTTTTATGTCTATATATGTGTTTGTGTGTAGATAAGAACACAACATATGATGGTGGCTAGCAGCAGACTGTGTCACAACAAGGAAGATAGGCAAATCTAGGACTCTCTGTCTCTGTCTCTCTCTCTCTCAACTCTTCTTCACAGCCTCTTAGAAGCCCAACTTTGTAAGTTTCCTACTGCTACTGGAACAAAGTATATACAGTAGCTAAAACAGCGTATATATTCTATCTGTTCAGAAGCTCAGAGGTCTCAAGTGGATCTTAGCAGACTAGCATCAAGCTATGGGCAAGGCTGCACCCTATCTAGTAGCTCTGGAGTACTTGTTCATTGCCTTTTCTAGTTTACAGACACTGTTCACATGCTAGAGTCATGGCAGCGCCCCACCCCAAATTCTACTTCTGCTGCCACAACTCTTTTTTGACTCCTGCCTCCCACCTGCCGTCATAAGGATTCCTGTGATTCCAATGAGGCCACCAGAACATCCAGAGCATCACCCTATCTCAAGATCCTTAATCGCACTGCCAAGTCTTTCTAGCCAGTTAGATTGACAGTTAGGATGCAGATATCTTGGGCAATGCTTATTCTGCTTCCCACAGTCTTCAAGTCCTTGACAGGATGCACTGAGGGCATGGCCCTGCTCAAGTCATCTTCTGAACCACAGAACCATGAGTAAACAGGCATGCCAAACTGAGGGATGCTCAGTGAAATCACTAGCTTTCAAGAATGTTGCTACCCTAAGCTAAAAGGCTGAAGTTGCCTGATATAAAAAGAAGCTAACAGGATATAATGGTTCCTGAATTGGCTCCACAGACAGATAATGACATCATGTAAAGTTCTTGACTTTTTAAAGACCGTACTTTTCTATATTCCCCAAATTAGTACAAAACAAACAGCCAATACAACATAAGGCAGAAAATGCATCATAGAAATCACACTAAAAGACAGAATTCTGAAGCAAAGAAGAAAGGTACTGTAAGCAGTTTTGAAATTCTTTTCTATTTTTCCAACCTTATTTGGAATAGTTTCTTCCTGCTGCCTGAACACACAGTTAACTAGGCATGAGTTACAGCTGTACAAGGGCCATACATACTTCAGCACTAGCCTAGGCAGTGCACATGGGTAGCCTGTAACCACCTGAAAAGCAAGACTTCCACCGAGGCCCGATAGCCAGAACGCCACAAGGTTTGTCAAATCACCACCAATGCTAGGCATTACATAGCACCAACTCTTCCTGCCCATGCTCCTGGCACTTATGTGACACCTTCCCAATTCTGAGACTATTACTCACCCCCACAGAGAAGAGTGCTACCAAATACCACTGATTTGTATCAAGGCCCTCCTCTCACTCTGGAAGCAAACACATGGGGAGATACAGGTTTTGACAAACCTAACAAAATTAGGGAGTGTGTGACTGGTGACTTCCTTCATGTCACCAATGGAACAGGACAGAGCAAAAAGGATTTAGATCATCTGTCAGGAAAAAGTAGCTCAGTGGAAGAATTATTTCTGTACTGACAAAGATGTTGAGGGAATTTCTGAAACTATGAGGGCTGACTGATCAACTGAGGTTCTCCCTGAGCACCTAATATACAGAAGACAAACAGAGACCCTTGTTAAAAAAAATAAAAAATAAAAACCAGGAATATGCTTGCATAGCTGGTAATGGCCTGGATCCAGAGCCTTGGAGGAGCTGTGGCTTCAGATCCTAAGAACCCAACTTTCCCACCCCTGGGAGTTGTGGTTATCAGTCCCAAGGCCACTGTGTGCTTGCTCTGCAATGCTCTTGAGATGCCCTGTGTTCCCCTTGTGCAACATTGTTTGATCGGCTTCCTGCTAACTTAGTCCCACTGTATGATGGTTTCTGCTGACTCTGTCCCATTTCTTCCCTGGAAATTGTATATAAGGTGTTGTATTTCTTAATAAGCTTGCTTGGCATAAGATACAGCTTGTAAAAGACCTCCCAATCCCAAACTTTCTTATCTTCTATCCTGTGGTGATATTTTATTTGTGCTTTAATAAATAAAGCTTGCCTGGTGATCAGAAGAATAGGAACATCCATTATAAGTAAACAAAGAAGTCAGGCAATGGTAGCACACACCTTTAATCCTATCACTTGGCAGGCATGAATCTGTCTGGATCCTCTGTGAGTTCAAGGCCACACTGGAAACAGCCAGGTGTGGTGGCACATTCCTAAATTCCAACACTAGTTAACCATGGAGGTCCAGAGGTCCGTACAGACAGACAGGAAGTAACAGAGCTGGGCAGGAAAAGGAAGTGATATAGTTGGACAGAGTGAGCAAATCAGATGGCAGAACAGCAAGGCATATAGGCGTGGGTAGACAGGAAGTAACTCAAATTTGGAAACTGCAGAGTTGCTGAGGTAAGGTTAGCTGTGGCTTTCCCTATTTCCCTGATCTCTCTCAGGCTTTCACCCCTATATCTGGCTCTGTGTTTTTTATTTAATAAGACCATTTAGAAATTCATCTACACTAAGCTCTTTATTTTCTGATCTCCTGGTCCTCTCTCTCAGGATCCTGTCACTGAAGAATAACTTGCTGGTCCAGGTCACTAGAAATGAACAATGGTCAAATAAGTATGGCTGCCATTCAGAGAGGGCCCAACATGGTCACACGCCGGGGCCACTACTAGGAAGGATAATTGGGAATTGTTCACTTGTGCACAGAATCCTGCTGAATAAAAAAGGAGATATTCTACAAGTCTCCCAAAAAGCACACCTAAAAAATAATTAAGTCAATAAATAAATGTATATAGCAAGAAAATCTACAGAGCTAAGAATAGTCTCAAATCTGGAGGCAACCAAATTTTAGCTATCAAATGATGATGAGATGGACATTCTGACAGGGCTTAAGATACAGTTTGTTGCTACTCATGTAGAGGACCCAGATTCTGTTCCCAGCACCCACATACAAGGTCACAACCATCTTGTAATTTGAGTTGTAGAGTCTCCAACTACCTCTTCGGTCCCCCACAGGCACCAGGCATACATGTGGTGCACATACATATATGTAAGCAAACATTCATACACAGAGAAAAATCAAATCTTTTAAAAAGGTATGATAAGAATAAGAATGAAGGAAAGAACACGGTGGCTTTCAGTCCTGCAGCCATGAACCTCCTGTAACTTCTACATCTTCAGAGTCAGTGGGCTGAGCTGGGCTTATGATCTCACTTATGGAGAAAGGAGGCATGTAGGACACAGAAGAGCCAGTGATTATCCTTTCTCCTTGCCTGGGGCAGAGCTGCTGAGCATGGGCTCTGAGCCAGTGGGCCTGCCTAGAATCCTGGCTCAGCCAAATCTGGCTCGTTGGAGCTGAGCAGACTCCTGGAGAGTTGGTTCCCTCAGAATGTCCCTCCTAAAGGTCACTCCTAGGAGTCTTACCTGTAGTGTGTGACTTTTCAACCCTGGGAATCCTACCCATGGTGAGTGACCCTTGAACAACACTCCTCACCCTGCCCTCAGCATCCTCTGGAGAAAGACTACTAACTCAAGCAAGTGAGATCCCTTCAAAGTTCTCTCTCCCTTTTCTTTTCACACTGCCCAGAGGAATAGCACTGCCTCCTCTCCTTTCGTATCTCCTTGTGAAGGGGAAAGGTCATTAGTCAAACCAGCCTGGCAATGTATTTCTCATTCTTCCGAAAACTGACAAAGGAGCAGCAGGCTTTGTCTGAAGCTGTGGAAGGATATTTCCCACATGCACACAAATTTTCTATGACACAGGCAAAGCAGTTATCTTGTCTTCCCTGGCATGTGATGGGGTGAGGGTGCCTCTCTGGCTAATGGGCACTACTTCAAATAGAACTCTAAACCAAGGTCAAGCTGACATGCCGGGCAAAGTAGGGATCTACTCAGTGCAGAAATGCTGATGGAAGAAACCAAAGAGTAACACAGATTAAAGCCTGGGCAGGAAAGAAGGTTTCTGAGGGGTCAAGTTGCCATGATGGATAAAGAATGAGATGAAAAACAGCATCTCTGTATCATCCAAAAATACTTTTCCTTTGACCTCATGTATAGAAGGCTTTATAAGTTTGCCATAGCAGATCACATTTGGCTCCCCAGGAGAACTTAAAGACAGTCTGTTTAATATTTCTTCTCATTTTGGAATCTTAATTCGATGACCATTTAGTGCTCACAATGATATCCCAAATATCCGTAGCCTGAATTGAGAGGAGACCAATCTTATCACATAAGTCTGGCACCATTCCTTACAGGCACAATCTCAATCCTCACAAGGAGGTAGTGTGGAAAACCATATTCTTACTTCACACACAAACACAAAAGAAACTCAGGGAGATCAAGTAACTGTGCTGTGCAGCCTTGCACAACAAATAAATGAGAAACCAGACTATAGTCTAGGCCACTCTGCTCTAGCCTCTGTTTTTTTATTATTTCTTTTATTTTGGAGATTATAATATAATTACACCATTTCCCCATTCCCTTTACTCCACCTAAACCCTCCCATAGCCTTCCTTGTTCTTCCTCCTCCCTAGGGAAAACTATTTCTCCCATTCTCAGCAGTCCTTAGCTGCCTGTAGTTCTTTTTGTATGGCCTCTATATTTTGAGTCTGAAAGAAATTGTTTGTTTTGTTTTGTTTTGTTTTGTTTTGTTTTGGGGTGGGTTTTTTGTTTTTGTTTTTGTGGCAGGGTTTTATGTAGTCCAGACTGGCCTTGGACTCTCTACATAGCCAGGGATGGCCTTGACCTTCTGATCCTCCTGTTTCTGATTTACAACTGCTGGCATTACAGGGGCACACCACCATGTCTAGCTTATGCAATCCTGTGAAATCTAGGGCCTCGGATATGCAAGGCAAGAACTTTATCAACTAATCTACAGTCTCAGCTCTTTAGAGGAGTTTTGGTTCTAATTTTTTTTTTTGTTTTGCTTTGCTTTTTCTTAGAATTGTAATGTAAGTCAATGTAGAACTCACCCTTCTGAGGTTCAATCTAATGACACTCAATGCATTCCCCTTTTGTGGTTTTCATCACTTTCTACATCCAGAGCATTTCTGACCCCAAAGGAGCCCTGTATTCATCAGGAAGCAAATCTCTATTCCTCCCTCCCATAAATGCCCAATAACCCTTAATTTGCCATCTCTCTGTGTGGCTTTTCCATTTACAATATTTCCTAGAAGTAGAGTTATATAATCTATGTCCTTCATGTCTGAATCCTTTCACTTCCATGATCATCTCAGTTTCACTTAGCATAATGTTCTCAGTTTATTCATGCTACTGTGTCACATTACCTTTTATTTTCTAAGGCCAAATAATATTTCATTATATGATAACCACATTAATTACCCATTCTTCAGTGTCTAGACTTTGGGTTACTTCCACTTTTGAGGATGATGAACAACACTCTTGTGAACACTCAAGTGAAGTTATCACTTGACACACACACGGAGCACACTCATAGGACCCCAAGGTATCAATATCAAAATCCATGGATGTACAGTGTCCCCTGTGAGATGACATAGTTTCTACATATAAGCTGCACATATATCCCTCCTGTGTACTCCAAGCCATCTCTATATTGGTTATAAGAGCGCAGTGTGGGTACCATGCAAGCTTCTGTCTAGGGAGCAATGGCATGCCTGTGTACGTCTTAGCTGAACCCACAGGTGTTCAACCTGTAGACAGAAAGGGAAGACAGCGCAGTTTTTGTTACATAACTATTTTCAATTTCTTCAAAATTGCCCATACTAGTAATCAGTTCTTCAAAAGAACTGATTTCTGTGACAACCATCAATCTTCCAGGAATCCAAAAAGGCCCAGAAAGCATATGTTTATGGAGATAGTAACTGAGAAGTTGTCTAAATTATGCAAACTGAAGATCTTTCAACTTCATCATCGATTTCTGACCGTGCCTACGTTTGTTTAAATGAGAATTTAAATGAGTCCTCCACAGGCTCATGCCTTTGATCAATTGGTCTCCAGTTGGGACCATTGTGGAACCTTTAGGACATGGAGCTTTGCTAGAGAGTGAGTCACTAGGTTTGTTAGGGAGGGCTTTGAGCTTGAGCTTTGAAGCTGGGACCCATTTCTTGTTCTTAATCCTTGTTTCCTGTGTGTGGATGACAATGTGAACAGCCAGCTTCCTGCTCCTGCTGCCGTGCAGTCCCTACCTATCACCCTTCCACACCGTGAAGTTGCTTTCTTGTCAGGCAGTCTATCACGGCAGCAAACATGGAACTTACACAAACCCTACAACTTACATTACACCCAGTTTCAAGACATTTAGCCAGCATGTAAGGACACCTCAATTTCTAAATCATCAAATACCTTTTAACTAAATTTCCAAAACAGAATATGCAAATGCTAATGACACATTCTAATTTTTGAGTGCAAAATTTTAAACTGGAGGTGTCCAGCTCCCATGAAAGAGGATCCCGCAGCTAGAGGAGAATGAGAAGCCCTCCAGAAACATGGTGGAGCCACAGAAAGGTGGAGGATGTGGGTGATGGAGAGAAACCTGGAGAGATTTGTTTCTGTTATTGGAGAGGAGCCTAACCTGCTAAGTCATCTGTTTTATGAGCACATAATAAAATGAAAGTAAAGAGAGTCTAGACAGTACTAAGATGAACACCAGGCACTTCGTACATCTTTCCTAGTAATGGATTTTTTTAAAACTGCATAGATCACCAAAGGCACTAAAAATGGAACCTAAGATTTCTAGCACCCAGGCTCTTCCAGGTGAATTTTGGTGTTATTATACACATTAAGCCTATTGCAAATCCCCATGTATCAAGCTTTAGAAAAGTAGTTATAAGATAGAACATTTTTCTCTCTTTCTCCCTTGGTGGACCTAAGGTACCACTTAGGTGACCTAAATTTGTATATGACATTTTTTAAAAAACTCTCCTAAAGTGTTTTGTGGGAGGTGCTGAGGGTGCCTGTGCATAGGGCATGAGCCTAGGAGTTCTGCTCCATGGACAGCTGTCCCAGGTGCTGCTTCACCATGACTCCCAGCTAGCTGTTCTGACTACCCCACCCCCATTCGATTTGCCTGTGCCTGGTGTCCTCTAGCAGAAGAAGCAGCAAGAACAATGTCACCTGTCTGTTACTTAGATAAAGTAACCAATCGCCTGGCAAGGGCTCCCCTCTTACCTTCTTCAGCCATGTCTTCTCACTGAGTAGCTCCTTGCTTTTCTGATATGGAACTTTGACCTTATACATGAGTTTTGTAGCACACTTATCCTGACCATCCTCCTCCCACACCTCCCAAACTTGAAAGAAGAAAGGATGATTATTTTGCATGTCCATATATATTAGTTTTCTATTGATGTGATAAAATACCATAACCAAGGAAACTTATAGAAGAAAGAGTTTCATTGGGCTTACAGTTCCAGGGTTAGGTTAGCATTTTTGAAGGCAGAGTGAGGGCATGGCCCCAGGAAACCAGAGCAGGAGCTGACGAATTACATCTTGATCATAAGCATGGAGATTTGAGCATACTGGGAATGACACAAGTGTTTTGAAATCTCAAAGCCTGCCCCCAGGGACATACCTCCTCTAGCAAGGCCATACCTCTTAATCCTTCCCAAACAATTCCTCCAATTGGGGACCAAGCATCCGAACATATGAGGCCCTAGAGGCCATGCTCATTCAAACCACTACATCATATATGTTTCCCATCCCCCAGTATACTGATATCACTGTCACTGTCACTACTGACACTACTTATCAACCCTGACATCCCACAGAAGAAAAAGAAGTGAGGACTCAAATAAAAAGGGGGAAAGGGGGAAAGGGCCTGGTCACAGCCTGTGTGTGACATGGAACCTTCCACACACAATACAAATGCCTCGGCAGCTCATTCCTTTAAACCACATGACCAGACTGCACCAGCAACTGGATACAGGTCATGGCCACAACAGTAACTTTCAATTTGTCCATTTCCATTGTGAAATCGACACTTAAGATGATATGTTCCTGCAGAAATGACAAAGGACATATGTGCTTTCTAAGCAAAACCAACAATTTCAATGAACTTCTGGCTTTTTGTTTTGTTTTGTTTTGTTTCATTACTGTTTTAACTGCTTTACTTGGGCAATAGGAGCAAAGTGTGTTACTTGAAGACAAAACAAGGACTTAAGGCTTGAAAACAAATGAGCTCTTGGACCTTCTCCCACTGGCTAGGAAAGTAAGATGTAGGTGAGAAGACATAAAGCATTACATGGCAAGGCTGAGGGAGGGGCAGGTTGCTAAAATCAGCTCAACTCTCTGATTTCAGGGTTGTCTCAAATAGGAACTATTCTCAGTACCAGTCGATAGTATCAAAGGCAGAAGCATATATACAGCACTCACAAGGGCTCACACACAACTGATTTGGTATGGCAAAGGCCTTCATCATCTATGGAGGTATTCTTTTATTTCTATTTCACTAGACTTCCAGAAAATCTCCTTGAGGCACCTTGAGGGGCAGGTGTTGGGCTTCCTCTAACATTCCGCTTGACCTAGAAATCCTCCTGCCTAACTCAGCCACAGTGGCCACTAGCTCAGAAAGTTTCGGGAAAGTTGTTTGTGCAGCACTGTGAGGTACTTGAGGGCATCTCTAGCACTCCATGAGAATAGTGAATGAGGGATCTGCTTCCAACTATGATCCATCCTCAACTGCCCCTCAAACCTATGTTCTCTAGGCACACCAAACCAAAAAAAAGATGCCAAACAAAAGCTGTGAGTCTAAAGCTAATCTCAACTGTAAAAAATTGAAAATCTACTTTAAGAAAATTATGATAGCATGTACACATACACATACATTTCAGGGTTAGAGCGTAGATGCCTTTTATCATGGTTGTGGGTTACATTCACATTCTTAAAAATCCATTTCTAAAAATAACAATTTTGTTTTAGTTCACATCAAAAATAGTTCAATAATCATCAGTTCATCCATTTCACAAGCATCTCCTAAAATTTACTCTATTCAAATGTGGTGAAAGGAATAATAAACATCAAATAAAAGAAATCCAGAGACTCACAGAAAAAGACAAGTGCATAGAAAGGCACCAAAAGCAGAAGGACAAATCAGTGGAAATACTATTCTAAGAAAATACAATACGCCAGAATTGTGTGATTTTGAAAACAGTCCCTCTCGTACACTGAGTGCTTATTATAACTTACAGGCATGGCACTAGACATTTGACTTTCATTGTATGCTAACATTTCCAACATTCTCTGAAGCTAAGTGTTTTCTAAAACTCACAAGTGAGCACCCATTCCAGGAATCTAAGCGACTTTCCAATAGACAGTGAATTCAAATATCTAAAACACAATGACCTTCTAGTAAGATTGCTTTTTGTTTTATTTAACACCATCACTGTGAAAAAGGCAACTAGAGTTTCAAAGAGGCCTTCGGAGCTTGAATACAAGGCAGAACTGATATGTTATAAGCAGTGTCCACAGGCCCAAGTCCTTCCCTGCAGTCTCAACAGTTTTTTCTCAGAAGTACTTGTATACACAGAACTTCCAGAGTAAGGGGAGCAGGTGCTGTCTTTCTAATTTAGCGTTCCCTAGAGCTGGATCTTTCCAGGACAGTGAATCATTGGTTTTCTGAAGATTCTGTGGATTTTCTTCCTCATGTGGGCAAAGGCCCACACACCTGTCTGAAGTTGCAGAGTACTACTGCAGATGATGTCAGGTGGTCAGCCTTTACCTTAGCACACCTGAGTGTGACTGAAGTAAAATATGTGATGTGTGCCAGGCGTTCTCAGTTCAAATAAGGTGCCTCCCCATTTGGCCCAAATAGATGTGCAGAATATACTTACAGCTTCCTTTTGCCATCTATTCTAAAGGAAGGTTTAAGATATATAAGTACAGCATAAATCTATCACGTTGGGAAAGACATTGACATCTAAACAAATTAAAATAGCTAGCATTTAATTCTGTAGACGTACTACAAACTGAGCCAATTTTTGAAATACTAGCTCTGATTCTAACTGTAGGATCAAACCATTAGCAACGGCATCCCTGTTCTGTATTTCACAGGAGACTCATAGGTTTAGAAAGCCTTGGCCATCACCACACCAGGGAAGTGAGAAAGTTGGGATTCACATTCTGAAGCTTCTCCTAATGTCCTAAACTGTTTCCAAATAGTGGCAGTTTTCTCTCAGCCCATCACCACAGCTTACAGCTTGTCTTTTACCAAAGCTACTCATTCTTTAGTCTTAGCACTCTAAATAAACCCCTGACATTTTAAGCTCCTCCCACTGGCATCAGACCCAATTCACATCACAATTCAAATAGAAATACAGCCCAGAGGTCAGTCAGATCTCAATGTAATCCATTGACAGACTGTTGCTGCCAAATAAAACCACCTTCCTTCTAAATATAGGGAAGTATTACCTAGAAAATCTGTATTCATTACCTTTCTATTGCTGTGATAAAGGACCACCTCCAAGGCAACTCATAGAAGGAAGCATTTATTGGGGCTATATTTCCAGAAGGATAAGAGTTCGTCGCCATAATGATGAGGAAGCATGGCCGTAGGCAGCCATGGTGACTGGAGCAGCAAGCTGAGAGTTCCTGCCTTAACCCACATGCAGGAAACAAAGAGCACACTGGGAATTGTGGGAAGCTTTTGAAACCTCAAAGCCTGCCTCCAGTGACAATCTTCCCCCAGCAAGGCCACGCATCCTAAACCCTCCCAAACAACTCACCCATGGAGGCTAAGTATTCAAACACCTGAGTCTGTGGGTAGTTTATTCAAACTACCACAGAGGAACTGACAAATTCTAAATATTTAATTGTCTGCTCCTTGTCTCCTATTCTGAGGATATCTCCACTGTGCCTGAGTCATTTTTGAACCCTTCTTGAAACATTCCATTTCCACAGTACAGTATCAGGTAGTAGATTGTAAAATTCAATTAAAAAAATAAGTATGCATATTTATTTTGAACTGTATGAAATTGATGATATTTTAAAAGTTATTGACACCAAAATATATCAATTTTGAAAGCTTCATACTAAATCTTCGGGACAGATGTTTAGCTTCAGAAAGAAAAACTAAAAAGAATCTAGTAGCTTCTGTTGAGAGAAGTCTCTTTCTCTCTCAAATCACCGTGCCAGTTAAGCAGCCCAGGTTGCCAGGAGAACCAGACTCCTTTGATGTCATTGTCCTGTTATAATTAATGTGTGAGATGGCATAAGTCCATCATGCAGCATAAAGAGCATCTCCACCTCCGGTCATACAACCCAAACTAACCAAAGTTGTCATAACAGTTTGTCTTGCTTTAGGAAAACCCAGTATATTAGAAAAGAAGACTTCTGTAAAATAGAAGGAATGTGACTAAGAGGCCTCAAGCATTTATATATATGCATACACGTAGACCAGTGATCAACATATAAAGGAGTTGAGGTGAGAGTGACTTCAACAGAATGAAGAGTAGAAGCAAAAGAATTTTATTCACTCTTCATGCCCAGAAGAAAATAACAACCATCTAGTGACAAGATTCCCATCCTGGAAGGCTAGTGGTGTAGTTTATTACCAGCCTAGGATGGGGAAGGTCTTGAGTACAACCCAAACACTCAAGGAAAAAATAAATCACCACTTGGAATATTCTAAAATAACCAAAACATTTTTAACACTTGAAATTTTTCAGTGTTTGGGTTTTTCTTTCTTTCTTTTGTTTTTCATTGTTTTGCTTTTCTTTTTTTTTAAAAAAAATATTTATTTTTTAACTAATTTAATTTTACATACCAGTCACTGCTTCCCCTGTCCTCCCTCCTCCCACTCTCCAGCCTTTTCTCCCAATCGACCCCCCCATCCCCACCTCCTCCAAAGCAAGGTCTCCCCTGGGGAGTCAGCCCAGCCTGGTTTTCAATTTGATACAAGCCAGAGTTATCTGGAAAGAGGAACCTCAATTGAGAAAATGCTTCTATTAGATTGACCTGTAGGAAAGTCTGTAGTACATTCTCTTGATTAATGGTTACTGGGGGAGAGCCCAAAACACAGGGGTTGGTGCCATCCTTGGACTGGTGGTCCTGAGTTGTATAAGAAAGCAGTCTGAGCAAGACACAGAGAGAAATTCAGTAAGCAGCCTTTTTTTTTTTTTTTTTCCTCTGTGGCTTCTGCTTCAGTTCCTGCTTTCAGGTTACTGTAGCCTTGAGTTCCTCTCCTGACTTTCCTCAGTGATAACTCTGTGGAGTTAATGGAGAGCTGAAAGCTAAAATAAACCCCTTCTTCCCCAGGCTGCTTTTGGTTGTGGTGTCTTATCACTATAGAAACCCTAACTAAGATACTCAAAGGAATTGCCTCAGATACTCTTTGTTACCTCCAAATTATTCTTTGAGACTATAAGAATCCAAGGTATAACACCTTGAATTGCTACAAGAAACTATCATGAGAAATCATGAAGTCAACACTGCATTTTAATCTGTAGTACTTCAGAAAACCTGAGTTCTCTAGAATAAGAACTCAAGTTCAAATCCCAATTGCATACTTAACTAGTGAAATAATCTCAAGCTAATTGATGAACTTTTTCCTTTCTGTGTGCCAATCATTTTATCTATAAAAGGGTTTCTATGAGGATTAAATAAGTAATATATGCAAATCATTCATTGTACTGCCTAGACGACAGTAACATCAAATTCTTTTTGTAAATAGATCTGGGAATGCAATTAGAAATGTTTCATGGGCAAATTCCTGCAATTCTTCATTTCTTTTTTGAATGTACCAATGCTGTGATTGACTGTCCTCCCAAAACTCTTTGGATGGAAAGTCAGTTCACAGTGCGATGAGGAGGAGGTGGTAGTACCTTTAAAAGGTGGCACCTCTTAAAGGTAATTTAAATAGGGCACTGGGTGTCCTTGTGTGCTTTCTATTGTGATAAAACACCATAACCAAAAGCAACCTGAAGAGGAAAGGCTTTATTTCACTGTACAGCTCACAGTCTATCATAAGGGGAAGCTGGAGCAGGAAGGCTGCTCATGAGACTGCTCTCTCTCTCTCTCTCTTTGTTTTTTTTTTTTTTTGTTTGTTTGTTTTTTTTTTTGAGACAGGATTTCTTTGTATAACCGTCCTGGCTGTCCTGGAACTTGATTTGTAGACCAAGCTGGCCTTTAACTCACTAAGATCCTCCTGCCTCTGCCTCCCTAGTGCTGGCATTAAAGGTGTGCACCACCACCACTCAGCAAGACTGCTCTCCATAACTTGCTCAGCTTGCTCTTTTATACAATGCCAAACCCCTGCCCAGTGGTAGTACCACCCACAGCAGGCTGGACCCTCCCACATCAATCATTATTCCAGAAGATACTCCACAGATGTTCCCATGGCACAATCTGATAGACAATCCCTCAGTTGATACTCCCACTTCCCAGATGACCATGGCTTGTGTCAACTTGACAAAAATCTAACCAGCACACTGGAGTATCACCTGTGGAAAATAGTAATATAGTTCTTATAGAACCGTGGTTAGTTCCCAAGACAGTAGATTTATAATTGGAACAAAAGAATAAAGTACTTAGAAATACATTTAACAAGTACAAGGTTTGTACACAAAAGGCTATAGAGCATTGCCATGAGAAAATATAAAAGAAGTAAGTAAGTGAAGAAACAGTCTATGTTTGCAGAGTGAAAGCCCAGATACTGTTAACATAGTAATTCTTCTTTGTTTCTTATATTCATTCAAAGTAGTCTTTATTTAAAAATCCCATCTGATTTTCTTGAAGCAATTGTCAACTTGTTCCTAACAAGGTCTGCCATGCAAAGCACTTAAGAGATGAGAACCCACAGAGGTATATATACATTTAAATTTATTAAGGGGTGCCATGGAGAAACAGGCTCACTAACACAAAGCAAGGTAGACATGCTACAGATCCGCTGCTGATCCAGCTTCCATTCTCCTCAAGGCCAATAGGAACCAACTGCAAGCCACTTTCCGCCGCCTGACTTGGTCTCCACACCCCAAGAGAGAGCACAGGCATCTCTCTCCATCCTCTTAAGTAGTCACTTAGACAGACAAGAAGCCACACCCCAAAGATTGTACCCCAAAGCTATTGGTGGAACGAATTCCCACAACAAAAAGAGCCAATACAGTCTGAAAAAGAACAAGATTGGAAGAACTAATTACGCAGTTTCGAAGTTTACTGTTACATCATGAGGTAGCATGTTACTGTTTTAAGAAAAGGATGGATACCAGGACTGAACCGATATTTACCCATTTACCCTGATAGATATGTGTCATATCATATATCACACACACACACACACACACACACACACACACACACACACACACACATATATATATATACATATATATATGTATATATATACACGATTGATTTTTGATAAAGGTGCTTATACAATATGTGGGAGAACTGACAGTTTCTACAACAAATGATGCTGTGGAAATTAGAAACATGTGTGCCTCAAAATCCAACCAACCAATCAACAATACACATACACATACAAAATAATAATGATCAGACTCTTCACACTAGGCTCCAAACTTAATCCATAGTGCATTATATGCCTAATATGAAGGCTAAAACTACAAGTCATATCAAAGAACAGCTTTGTGACCTTGGATTAGGCAAAGACTTTTTAGACAAGACACTAATGGCACAAGTCACAAATAGAAGAAAAAATTGACAATATTAACATATAAAACTTGGTACTTCAAAAAGACACTAAAAAAATGAAAAGACAAGATTTGTAAGTCAAATACCTTCTAAAGGAATTGTATGGAAAATTTATATATAATTTTTGATACTAGGAGCCCAGGCTGGCCTCTGACAAGCTCTGTAGATGAAAGTGATCTGAATTCTTGGTCTTTTGTCTCTTTCCCTCTGTTCTAGCACTGGCAGGCACTGGCAAGCCTGGCTTATGCATGATTCTCACACTGAGACATGTCAGTTATTAGTCAGACAAATAGTACTATATGATTCCATCTATTTAAAATAACTAGAATAGGCAAAATTCAGAGACAAAGTAAAGTAGAGGTCACAAACATTCTGAATAGGCTTTATCCATGTAAAGAAATGTTAATAGTAATCAAGGTTTCCTACAAATAAAAAACCCAGACCTAGATTGGATCACTAGTGAATTCTCCCAATATTTGTAAAATAAAATCAACATAAATCCTTTGAACACTTATAAAAATACAAAAGATGAGAGAACACATCTCTATTCTCTCAAGCCTTTACTACTTAGATCCAAAGTCAAACAAAGACATCATTAAAAAAAAAAAAACCACAAAGCAGTATCTGTTATGAATAGTTCCACATATGCCTTCAAGAAAACAATAAAAAGGATTCCTGGAAAATTGAGCTTCTTTCTTAGTAGACCCAAATCTTCCTCTGACTTTTGATCACTTCCTACCATCACTTTAACCAACTTAATTACTTATTAGACCATAATAAAATGGGCATGAGCAGAGTAATTATAAATATTCCTCAGATACACTCATCAGCTGTTACCTACAAAAAAACAAACAAACAAACAAGCAACAGTTTGTTAGCTGGTATTTCATCTTCCTGTGTCTGCTGAGATTGCTGCATCGACCAGAACTGCTATAAATAAAGACTGTTCTCTGTAGAATCAGATTACACAGAATACATAATGCTATGCAAGTGGCCATGCCATGTACTTCATTCCCAACAAGGAAGCCATTTGGTCTTTGACATACTTCCAATTTTGCTTCAAAAAAACGGAATGATATCTTTGACATTTAGGTAGGCTTTCTGAAGAATAAGGATATTCTAAAGCATCCTACAGGGAAGTTTACCCCACTTCTCTTTCCTACACTGGAGGCAAGCTTACTTACTACTCATGTTAGAACACTACAAGCTCATAAAAAAAAAGTCAAAAACAAAAACTCAACCCAAAAGCACTGTCCTTTGCAGCATTCATCATGCCTTAAATCCATCAGAGGAACTTATTTAAATAGAGATGCTCAAGTCTTCTGTAAGAGATTCTGATTTGGGAAATTGGTATCTGGGTCTGGGAATCTGCATTTTAACACTCCCCGATGAGCACATCTGGCCACACTTCCTGGAAATGGTTGGTTTCCAGGGTCTTCTTTTATTTTTAGGAGTATTGATGGACCCTGTGGATACTCAAGAGGACCCTAAGATGTAGGTCATAGGTTTCATCTCACAGTTCAAGAACACTAACTATTCCAATGGACACAAACATTTTGTGAAGGATAAAAGGTAAATCTAGAATCTTTTTCCTAGAGCTACTTAGAAAGGAGCTCATTGAACAGACACAATAGGCAGGAAGTAGACCTTGTACTATACCACCTGTAGGTTAGGGAACCAACAAGGTCCATAGCCATGACTAAAATACTGAGGAGCTTTAGAGTTGAAGGCATCACCATGTTCTGCAACCTTCTAGACCATGCTACCACAAGTTTAGAGAACATTCAAGGCTTAGCCTATCTGTGCTATTTCAGAGCTTGCAACCACGATTCAGTAAAGAGGAAAAGACTACCTGAAATTAAAGATTGTCCTCCCAAGCTGTAAATAGTTTTGGAATAGAATATTTAACTATGTAAAGATGCATTGCATTTGTTTGTGTTGCAGAATAATTGTTTAACTATGTAAAGATGTGTTGCAGTTTCACCTTGCCTGACTAAGGCACAAGATTCGTCTAGAAAAAAGCTGAATTTCTAATAGCTAGGCACTAGAAGGATAGGCAGGGCTGGGGGGGGGGGGGGGCAGAAAGAATAAGGAGGAGGAGGAATCTAAGCTGGGGAGAGAATGAGAGAGAAAAAAAGGAAGTCACCTGGTACCAGCAAGCCAGGCATTGCCAGGCAACCAGACACAAAGGAAGCAGGAGAGTAGGACATACAGAATGAAAGGTAAAAAGCCCCGAGGCAAAACATATATAAAGAGAAACAGGTTAAATTAAGTCATAAGAACTAGTGGGACAAACCTAAGATAACACCGATCATTCATAACTAATAGTAAGTCTCCATGTCATGATTTGGGGACCGGCGGTCTAAGAAAGCTGGCTACAGTAAATCATCTCATGCTGATTATTCACAGATCCAGGACCACTACCTACAAAACAAACAAAGTAATGTCCACCAGAAACAAGTTGGCACTGGCCTTGACCATGTTTATCTCCCCCTCCTCCTTTTTCTCTTCTACATGAATGTGCCAAAATAACTGCATATATACACATATACACACAACTAAATAAATGTGAGGATTTCTAATGTGATCAAACCTTTTAGAGACAAAATAATCTTTCTAAATGTGTGACATTTGAGAATTTCATGGTTCACTTTTATTTTGAAGTTCTGATAGTTTAAGATAAGAACCCCTACTCTGAAAACATCCATGAAAGCTAGCTGAGTTGGAGTGTAATGCTTGGCACAAAGGAGCTTTGTATGGTTACTAATTCAGAGGGTGAGTCAGCTCTAACCCAGTATCTTGACTGGGCTCCAAGGGGCCAAGTATGCCCCTGAAGAGTCCTTCAATATATGAGCTGAAATCTGATTTCACTAAAGAGGAACTGTTTCTAAGATTGGAACATGTTAATTGGGATCTCTTTTGCATAGTTAAATATCTAAATGGTGGAAGATGTCATTACAAGGCCAATATTTACAGTTGATTCTATACTCTATATTACAGTTCTTATTTATGCTCCATGAATATAGGCAAAGAGCAAGGGGCATTGTGGTGGTTTGAAAAAAAAAATAGCCACAAAGGAAGTGGCACTTTAAGAGGTGTGGCTTTGTTGGAGTAGCTATGGCCTTGTTGGAGGAAGTGGATCACTGTGTGGGTAGGCTTTGAGGTCTCATATATGCTCAAGCCACTCCCAGTGTCTTAGACTACTTCCTGTTGCCTGTGAGATAAGATGTAGGACATTCAGCTCCTTCTCTAGTATCATGTCTGCCTGCATGCCGCCATGCTCCCCAGCATGATGATTATGGACTAAACCTCTGAAACTGTAAACTGCCCCCTCAACTAAATGCTTTTTCTTTATAAGAGTTGCTGTGGTCATGGTGTCCCTTCACAGTAATAGAAAACCTAACTAAGATAGGCATGGCATATATGCTGAATCCTATGTTTAACTTATCCCTACTCACACTCTATATGCCCAAAGATCTTAGCTTAATATCAACCTTCTTCATACAATGATTTCCAACACTCTCCCTCTAGGTTAGTTCCCTATCACCAAACTGTTTTCCCTTGCAGAAATTTTTATTAAGATTTTCATAAATAATTATGGACTTTCTTATATGTGCAAAGATTTAGCTTTTTTCCAACTCCTGCTGTTCTGTATGTATGAGGACAATTTGTTGACTGCTTTGTTTCAAGTACAGGCATAACCTGCAGAAAGTCCAGGTCCAGATGCAAACCAAATTGCAAACACAAAATAATTGTCACAATAATGCAAGTGACATAAGATTTTCATTTCTCAATGCATACAAAAATTATGTTCACATAGTGTATTATTATTATGTATAAAAATTAATATCTATACTGTAACTTAAATTTTCTTTATTTATTAAAATACAACAAACTCACCTGAAGTCTTAATGCAATTAGCACAAACATTTAATTTAATAATAATAATTATGATGATGATAAGATGTATCTTTTTCTAGCAAGTGCCTTTCAAATATTAGATTCTTAACAAATCCCTCCAACTTGAGTAAAGGATTTTGCCTGATTGATTGATTGCATAAACATAGCATCCTGTACTGGAAAGGAGTTAGATACTATCACAAGATTCATTTATTCAAGGGCGATGAGCATTTCAATAAATTGAAGACACTTTAAGATAGGAAAAACACATATGTGTTCATTAATACATCTCATTCTCTTATATTCAAGCTTCTCCACTCATTAAATAGGCTCTCAACTAAATAATTGTATCAGAATAAGATAAAAATGACTAAAATGGTGGGTTTCTGAATTTTATACACGTGTTTTAAGTAATGTTGAGGTAATCAAAACAGATAGATACTTATGGAGCAACAATTATTTCAAAACTAAGAGCTTATTCATGGCTTCACACAGCTTTCCAAATCAGAGATGTTTCTCAAATGTGTTCAGGAAGTACAACTCCAGCTAAGGAGAATGCTTAAATTTAGACTGTGAATCAATAAGAATGCAGGTTTGGCATTTTCCTGTTGAAAGGCAACCCACCAATGACAGGCTCCTAAGTGGCGATTACTAGCACTTTAATTCTGCATGGTACCATATATGTGGATATTTTATATGTACAGCCATTATACTCTTTTACAAGTGGATTTCTTGAACCCTGTGATGCCTGCATTTTTATCCTGTGATGTTAAACATTATTAAGAATGTTGAGAAAACTGTACTTATGCCATAGGAAGTTTTATAACTTCATTCCCTGCACAGAAACCTTTCAGCCCACCTGCTTTCCTCAAAGTTCTTTCTACTCAAATGGTTCCTATTATGTGTCTAGAAATTTCAAAATTGCATTTGAATAATTACATAGAAATTTCCACTTTAAGAAGTGAGAAAAATACATAAATTTTAAAAATATATGTTCCCATACCTAGCCTTTCCTTTTCAAGGTACTTTAAAATATTATTTTATGTAAAACTTAATGACATGTATATATATATATATATATATAGTCATATACATGCTTGCTTTGCATATAAACATACACAGCTCCCAAAATTGGTTATGTTACAAAGCATAATGGTCACATTCACTATTGTTTAAACCTAACTTCCTGTAGTCTTAATTCTCAACTCTACTTATTCAGGAAAAAGGAAGATGCAAGGGCATATGACTTTGTGTGAAAAAAAATCAAAAGACACCTTACTCAAACAAGGATGTCCTTTTAAATATTATTTTTCATTTTCATAATTTTGAATTCTATCAGAGTGGGGGAAATTGTCTTAAGAGAGGATGTCCTGGTCTGTGACAGGACATTGTGAGTCTCTAATAGAATACCTGAAAGTATATAATTTATAATTCACAGAGATTTATCTAACACAGTTTCAGATTTTAAGATGTCTAGGCAGAGGAGCCAGCATATGACCAAAGCCTTCATCCCCTGTAATCCTACAGCAGAAGGCTGATATTCAAGAAAGAACAAGAGATCACTTGGCAGCCACAAGCCCTAGTAGATCATCGTTCATCCATCCCTGAGACTTGTGTCTCCCATGACCTAAGCTCCTCCCCAGACCCCTCCTCACAATTCTCTTATCTAAGGATTAAGTTTCCAATACATGCTTTTTGGTGGACAGTCAATTCTCAGAAGGAGGTAAAAAACTGTAACACATGAAGTAAGCAAGAACAAAGCCTTGGGGAAATTTTAAAAGGGACATCATGATATGTCTCAGAAACTGAGTCTTTTTAGTGCCCTAAACATAACCACAGCCATACTAGCTATTCTTCTTCAGACAAGACTCTTAGACTCACAGAAAGAATATTCTAGGCAAACAAGTACACACATACATGTGCACACCTGCACACAAAAACTATTCTTATGTCTAATAATAAACTTAGATGTCACCACCAACAAAGGAAGAATCCCCAGAAAGCTCACATGCCACATTCCTAGGCATGTGCTAGGAGACAACATTCCTTTTCTTCTCCTTTCATTCAGTTGACATCAGGAAGAGCCACCTGAGCCTGTCAATGTCTGACTGACTTATAAAATGGAAACTCCACACAGTCCAATCCAATAATTACAAAGTTTCCATCATGGAAGGGACATATAAGAATTATTATAGATTGAATGATACCTTCATAGAAGAGCAAAGGAAACAATCAGCAAAATCCTTAGGGTAATTTAACAAAAATCAGAACAAGCATGGTGTTTAAGTCTCCTTTAGGGTGATGATATATTTACTGCTTGGCATGGTGGCATATGTAGGGAGAAAATAATCACAAAATATGACAACAGGTTAATATATTTATATACAAAGAGATTTCATAAAACAAGAAAAATACAAGCCGTGCAAAGAAAAGACAAGTAACAGACTTCAAGAAACAAGTCCCTAAAGGAAATAAACAAAATTGCCAATAAGTAATTGGCAACTGAGGAATAGGCCCTCTTAACAGAATCAACACCAAGGGAATTAGAAAGCCTGAACACAAAAAGACAAAGAACTAGAAAAACAAGAGGACAGATCAGTGTCTAGAGTGACATAAACCAGTCAGTAACTTGATCTGGAGGCACCGTGCAGTTATCCATACACAGATACTCACCAGCTGAATTTGTTACCGTTTTTGTTATAGCATGTGATGGGGAAGGGGAAGTAAGGAGATGAGTGCAAATGACTTGAGTCCTTATCTATCACTATCAAATATGTATGGGTGGTTAAGCCCATATTGAGCTGTAGAAACATAATTTTAAGAAATCTTGTGATTGGTATAAATTGCCTCCATGAAGTAAAGCTAGAGGTTGAGGAGGACAGGACAGACACAGTTAAATACTTCTTACTAATATTTATTTTACTAAAGCAATAGATATATTAATTTGATGAGAATTTTAAATATTAAATTGTTAGTGATTAAATATGTGGTTATTTACATAACCCTGAGAAGGAAAAGGCCCCTTAGGGATCCTTCAGTGACAGCTTTTATTCTGATAGCCTAGCACCTTCTGCTCTAAACTTCTTCCTTCTTACACTGTGAGTCCACATAGTTCAAGGGGCCTCTCAATCCCCAGTTATTTTAGCAATGGTGTATGACTCAGGCCCAATCCAACTATGATATTGGTCTTTAAGTTAATAAGAAGTTTTCTCTTTTAGAGATAGATACAAGATCCATTGAGGCCAGTGAGTACTACTCCTCCACTCCCCCAAAAAAGTGTATGAAAATTCTGAAGGGAAAGCATGTGCTTTCCTGGAGCCACCAAGAGAAGTAAGTAGAAAGACACTTGAGCCCTGATTCCATGAAGGCCTCAAGTTTGTCTGGTCCTAATTGAAATAGGCAATACCATGGAGCACAATGGGCAAGCACTGGACTGCTCAGGTGCAAATCAGATTTGCAATGAGTTAATTGCGTCATTAACCTTTTCATCATCTACAAAATTGGAGTAGTAAAGGTCCCTGAGTTAATTAAACAATTTAATATGTATAACGCACATATACATATACATGCATTTATGTATGTACAAGAATGCATAGGCATACATCTTAATACTTACATGTTAATATGGTAAAATCATTTAAATATCTATGTGCAAGATTCAAATAAAGTTATTATCTAGTTTTATTGTGAGTTATTAAATTCCTCTTTTCTTTAAGCTGGTTTGAGTTTTCTGATAGTTGACAGAATCCTGACTTATCCACCCCAAAGAAAAGCCAGGCAACCCAACTGATAAATATATGCATCTTAACATAAACACAAAGACTGTCATTATCATAAAAATAACTTTTAAAAAGTAAATAGAAAAGCCTTAAAATTAGTAGCATTGCTACCCCTACATATAACAAAATGGAGACACTGTAGTTAAGGAGTAAAAACAGGAAGTTTCATAAATTGAAAATAAATGGGTATGTAACAGTCCCGTTTTCAAAGAATAAACAATGACATTAATAATAAACTACTTTTCCCCATGATACAGCTAAATTTATTACTTAGAGTTGGCTAGTGTCCAATCGACTGCTGGAAAGGAAAAAAAAAAGGTATAAACAGTCAGGAAGCAATTCAGCCATAATAAAAATATGCATAATTATTTTTAGAAATTGACCTAAGGTCATAATTAAAATTGTGGGTAAATATTCTTCCTAGTATTACTGGCTTGCATTTATGTAAAGAAACACTGAGAAATGAATATCCAAAAGCAGAATTCATTTATCTGTATGCTCCAATATTATACTCAGTCATTTTATGTGCTGATGTAAACTATGAACATGGACAGAAGGCATTTCACCATTATTAAATGAAATAAATAGGTTACCCAGCTGTCCAGTGTAAGCCTGTTCAGTTGTATAAACGTGGGCACCTGTATGTGGAAAGTCTAGTAGACCACACATCAGAGGATAGATAGTAAAGTCTCTGCACTCTGTCTTAGCCACAAGGCTGAGAAATGAAGATAGTAATATCTCTAGAGGGCAGAACTGAGATCCCTAACCTGTTGGGTTTGGTTCTTGCTTACGTGTCTATTTAATTCTTCCTTCAGTGAACTTTGACTGACTTTCAGTAAGAAAAATATCATAATTTTTAAATTTGTAGGAAGCTGTAAGTCACCTCTAAGGGTAATTTCAGTCAGGCATTTGCAGCCAAATTGTGCTCAAGCCACTAGAAGCCGAGCTGAGAAGAAAATCAACCTTCTTTAATACAATCTGCTTTATCCAAGCCAGGAGCAAAGGGTCTGATGAGCATGTGTGTTAGCCACTTGGTGAAATGGACAGTCTGCACTGCCAAGGAAGAGACCAAGGAAGCAGAAGGAGGGGACCAACTGGGAAATTTCAACCAGCACAGTTGCTAGCTAGGCTTTGCTGGGCGGTTGCAGCCCCTTGTGCCAACCACACTCCAATGCTGCCCAGGTTCAAAGGCAGGACAGAACCCTCCTCTCAGCCTCTTGATGTCTGAATTCCCTGCACTAGGACAGCAGGGACAGTGCATAAGCAATGGTCCCAGGGAAGAAAATAAGAGAACTGAAGCCCCGTGAAAGGACCCTTGAACTCCCAGTTATAGAAGAGTGGACCCCATCGACAACTGCCAGCATAACATGCATTTAGCCTTACACATGAAGAAATGCGTTTTCAACAGTTCCTATGGGTTAGGATGCTCTGTCATAAAAGATTGCAATCTCCTTCATTCATTTGAAACATATTAACAGCTGGTGACCTAGATTAATATGTGAAAAGGCAGACCATATCACAAAATTACTTCACAGATGGAAAGCCGACTCAGTGAAAGGCCTCAGACGAAAGAGTCAAGTGGTTATTTTAGGGGGAGGGGTAACTACAAGTGGGCGAAATGAAATGGGGGAAAAATGACGACGTCTTGTCCAAATCTCGAGGATGGCAAACATCTGACATCTGGCTATTTTCTGGACAAGCACCAAGGGGATGGAAGGGGACAAGTCGTCTGGCTAATTCAGCTTCTGAGGGAGTGGCAGGAGGATCCTGGAGTTCAGGGTGAGCTTCAGTAGATATTAAAAGCAATACAATCCTCTTATAGCACCGGGAGGGTGCATGTGTGCGGGGTTGGGCGGGGGAGAAGGAGGGACTATAAGCAACCACTGAGCCGGGGACTGACAGAGTTCAGTCCTCCCCGGATCAGCTCTGGGGGCAGCTCGAACTGGGGGCAGCTTGAACTTGGGTAAGTGCTGTCAAAGTCAGAAACATGGAAAATCTGATTTCCAGAAAGACAGGAAACACCAGACACCCTCATCCCAGGAACAGAAACTAATGTCATGTGAAGCAAATGCAGTTCGATTGACCCCAGGATCACCAGCCCAGGTTCATGCTCAAATACTACGTTCAAGATCCAATATAAAATGCCTTTCCTCAGGACAAGTGAGGGGTCAGATATAGCAATCGGGGAAGCTGAAGAGCCCAGTGCCTGTAAAATACGCCCCCCCCGCCCCCTGCCCAGAGCTGGACTTGCTATGGATCTGGGTTGAGTTTGTGCACATCCCTTGGGAAAAGCTATAATTTACAATGGCTAATTTACTCCGGAGCTTGCAAAACAACTGAGATCCCAGCCTCTCTGATAGGAGTGGGTTTTGTTTTGCTTCTTAAGCAGAGAAACAAGTATTTTGTGCAGGGATGTGCAAAGCAGAACTCTGAGGCTGGGGTTATTTATTTTTGACCTTCCAGAGGGCATCGGCTTCAAAAAGGACACGGATTCATAGGGGAAAGTGTGCATTCTCTGGAACTCCAGTTGAGCGCTGTATGAAGGTGTTGGTTGTTTATTATCCGTCCCATTGGTCCATGCACATCTGGATATCTTGTCTGCTTAAATCGTTCGTTTCGACCTCACTCAAATAGCCACAACACCCCCACCCAGGAAGACGGGATGCGACAATCTCCCTCTTGCATCTGCAACCACGGACGCCTGAACTGCGTGCGGGAGAGCCTGAGCTCCGGAGGTGCGGGCGCGGAGAGATGGAGGAGCCAGGGGATGCAGTCCTCTTGGGGTGCAGCCAGAGAGCAGCTGCACCTGCCACCCCTAGTCCCCGGAGGCGTGCCCAGGATAGTGGTCACCCTGAGCGGGCTCCGGTGGTCTGGCGCACTCCCTGCCTGGGGGGCCGGGAGTCTGCGGGTAGCTGGCGTACCCACTGCCCGGCCGTGCCCACGCTGCCTGAATGGATGCTGCCCAGCTGCAATCACCGGGCGCAGAGACAGGGACTCCTCCACCCTACTCCCGCCCGGGCTCCGCAGCTCGCCGCACCTGGACCCGCGGCCCTGCAGCGCGCAGCCTGCTGGAGGCCAGCACCGCCATCGGCGCCAGCACCGCCTCTCGCCACCTGCCCCGCAGCCCGCTGCCCTCTGCTGACCTTTTCCTGCGCGCGGTTGAGCCGCTTCTGCACGTTCTTGGCGAAGATGCCGGTCTTGATGTCGGCCATGGCTGCTGCGGTCCGCGGAGCTGGAAGAGCAGAGCGCGCAGCGGACCGGCAGCGGCGCGGAGGAGCCTAGGAAGAGGAGGAGGAGCGGGAGGAGGAGCAGCAGAGGCGTGAGGAGCAGAGGAGGCAACGGGTGAGGGAGGGGCGCGGCGGCGGGACCGGCTTAAAGAGATAGGGAGGAGGCGCGGCCACTAGGGGTGACACAGCCAGGAGTGAGGTGCAGTGAAAGAGAGCTAGGAAGCCAAAAACGCCAAGCGTCCACTGTGATGGAGGAGAAGGTCTAGAGGTGATAAAAAACGAAAGACTTCCCGCAGTCCCAGGGCCTGGAGACAGCTTGGGAGGCGGAGGGGGTGGGGGTGGGGGTACCGCTAACAGGTTTGCATCAAGAAGAGTCAAAAGGCCTTGCTTCTGTCTCCCAATTAAGGAACGTGAGGGGTGGGGGTCCACAAGGGGGCTGACTGGAAAGTCCCTGCAGGACAGCTTGCAAGACAGAAGAGGTAGAGAAGGACCACTGTAACATTTACTTACATTTGAACGTAAGGCTTGGGAGTGGGGAGCCCAGGAGAGAGAAGGGTCAGCTCTTACACACAGGTGCTGCCCCTTGTCAGCGCTCAAATTCCTCCTGCACTGCAGACACCCTGGCACAAAAGTTTTCCCAAGAAATAGTGCAGTGAGAAGAGCAGACAGGACTTTTGGGTCTCCAGGTCAACCGAGGCCTCCTTAAAAACCTTCTCACAGTTTTGCTTGTTTTGTTGTTTTTGAATCAAGGCCTCTCTGTAATCATGCCAACTATTGCCAACTGCCTCGAGCAAGAAGGTAGACGTGTAGTTGGTATAACAAAAGTTATATTTTATTATGCTGATGATCATCACACAAGGTTCACACTCTAAATTCCTAACTACTGTCCTGAGCCTATCTCCCCAATACACCTGATCACCTATACACCGTGTCTTAGCTGAAGGTCAGGTCCAGTCTCTAAGAGAAGTCTCTGATTCGAGTGTCAGGATCCCGGAGCGGGGAATCTCCAGGGCAAATCAGGGTGGTGTCTTTCCAGACGTGCAGAGCAGAGCAATGCTCTTGGTCATTGCTTACACACTGTTCAGTGGGCATCATGGGGTTGTGGGCATCATGGGGTTCTAGGCCTATATCTGGTTATATTGAGTGAGTGATGTCACAGGGTTCTGGTTATCAGGTGCCTTGGGTACAGTGGGGTTCATGACTAAGCTGTTTTTACATGTCTAAAAGGCATTTTTCACTATGCTCATTACACTGGCTGTCCTGGAACTTGCTCTGTAGACCACGCTGGATTCAAACTCACAGAGATCTGCCTTCCTCTGCCTCCTGAGTGGTGGGATTAAAGATGGTCCTTTTTGACATTCTTTACAGGAAGATGTGGTCCTCAGTGAGCCTGGCAACAGCTAGGCAAAAGGAGAGCTCCAGAAGGCTCTGACAAAGGACAAACTATTCATTTTCAGGCTTCATTTAGAGCTTGAGTAGAGAAAGGCAGGTGGCATCCACCTATTGCAAGTCAGAGGTTGACCAAAACACATGAGTATCCTGCTCCTCCTCTGGAGCTGTAGGTGTCCTCTCCCTCAAACCAGTCCCTAATGTTACTCTTCTGTGGGCTTGATTTTGGAATGATGCTATCTTTAATGCATAAGATGTGGCATAAGGCCAGTATGCCAGTTGAAGGACTCAGCTTTGAAAAGGTAGACAGGCCCTATACTCAGCAGAACCCTCTATGGCCAAATATGAAACTCAACTACCCCGATATTAAAATTAAATAAAAACAAGCAATGACTATGGAGGGACCACATGGGAAGGGAGGGGTTTTGAGTACATTGGCAAAAGAAAACACAGATATCCCAATTATCCAACCAACGCCCTGGCTGAATATAGCCACACAGACACATTACCACACCCTACAGAAGAGCTGTCCACTGGATCCTAGTCCAGAATACAGAATCATAAATACACACCATTGTTTCATAAACAGTAGGCACCTTGGAAAACTAATCTTTTCTAATAGCTCTCCCAAGGATTGTCTGTCCAGTTTGCCTGGTAATAAATGGATTCCCAGGATGTAAGACTCTCAGTGCTAAAACTGGGAGGTGTTGGATAAAGCAAGATGAGTTAGCCAACCTGTTTCAGGCATCCCACATAAACAGAAGTTTACCTTACAGAGAAATGAGGAGAAAGCTAATTCTTGCCCCTGGTCAATATTCAGTGACAAAGACTACTCAAAAATTATAAATTTCAGTCAGTTTTCTCTAGTGAAGGAAAAGGGATTCAGAACCTCAGCTCTGCCCCGAGCTTTTGACTGTGAGAATGCAAGCTTAAGAATGGCAGAGTAGATCAGAATGTACTGGAGTTTGTTAGTTCATGGTCAGTCTTACAGAGGAATGCCTGACCCCCTCTGCTCTGACAATGAGTAAGCTTCAATGCCCTCTTGTAGACATCAATGTTCTCTCCTTATAAACACGGGAGAGGCATTCTAATTGGGAGATTTACTTTTTCCCAAGCTGTCAGTCTGCAACAGAACCACCCTTTGTCTCTCTTGCAGTTATCTCCCAACCATAATTTTGGAACTCAGCTTACATTTCCTGAAATAAAATTGCAGGTGATTATCATTTCTTACTATTTGGGTGCCCAGTTCTAGTTCTGTAGCAGAAGTCTTGTCAGTTCTTGATAATTCCATCTGAAAGGCATGCTAGGCATGTCAAACAGTTGTTAGGTGCAAACTTATCACAATTTACCAGTTGAGAGGTAAATGGGTGCCTATTTGCAAGGTGCCATAGGTCTCATTCTAGGCAGTCTAGAATGCTGACCAAGCTCTTTAGATGGTACTTAACAGGTGTTTTGTAAAGAGTTGTTGAAAATCCCATTAGACTGGATCATGAGTTATCTATGGTGTCAGGCATGGTGTCAGGGGTCAGAGACACTCTTTCAGAACCCTGAGCCTGAGATTCTGGAATTGTTTCCCAGTTTCTCATTAAAAACCTTTACATCTGATCCTGACCCTCTGTCACTCTCGGTTGGTTTGATGTTCCTGTCTGTGGCAGAACAATTCTGGAATGATATTGGGGACATCCCTTGCTTTATGAGGTACCTGTCAGTGGGACCAGAGCTTTGATAGATTTCTTGCCCTTCAGTAGTCATTTTCCCAAAAGACATCACAACTGCAGATGCTCACACCATTGGTGGCACGGAATTAGTGCCTTGGCCAGGGCAATTTGCAATGGTGGCACTTGCCTCCAAGTTGGGAAGATAGATAGCTTTGATGCTTTTGCGAGCTCATCTCTGGGACTTTCTCCTGTCTCTCTGGCCTTTTTCTTCTATAGTTGCATTTACATTTAAGCATCACATCTGGTCCATTGGGGGCTTTGTGGTTCCTCTGCAAGATGATTGGGTCCTCAGAAGCAGGGTGTAAAATAAGGAATGTGGGCATGTCATTGGCTCTCCCTCGGTTCTGAGACCCCTGACAGCTTCTGTCTGTGTAATGTTGTGGTGTGACTGGGGAGGGTGCACCAGCTCTTTTTGATGTGAAACTATTTGTGTGGACTTTGAAATGGGAGTTCATAGGGAAAGCATAGCAGTTAGACTCCTCTATTGGAAATCTAAGAAGCAAGCCTGGTTATTCTTTCCTCTTGAGTACAGCACTAGCAGCATGAGCCTGACTCCATGAGGATGTCTACATTTTTTGTTGGATTTCAGACATGGTTTCTGCTATTTTTCCTAAGTATCTATTTTCCCTCTCCTTTCCTCTTATTCTGTCTCTGCCTCTCTGTCTCTGTCTCTCTCTCTGTGTCTCTGTCTGTCTGTCTGTCTGTCTGTCTCTCTCTCTCTTTCTTTTTCTACTCTGCACTTCTGACATCACATCTATATGGCTGAAAAGGTAATGTAGTCCCCTTTTCAGCTGTGTGTCCTGTGAATAGAAATTGTACAGGATGCCATGTGTTTTGGGGATAAGTCCTGTATTTTAATACTGTTCCTAACATTTCATTTTACACCTTTGATTTTATTTCTTGTAAATTTGGATAGTAGATTGTAGTTTAGCCATTATTGACATTTTTTAGAAATGGAATATAGTTTCTTTTTTCTTTTCTTTTTTTAGATCTTTTAATCTGCTATTTTATTTTTTATTGATTCCTTGGGAATTTCACATCATGCACCCCCATCTCATCCATCCCCCAGTCCCTCCCCACCACACCTCACCACTGCAATGCCTCCTCAAAGGAAAACTAACAAAGGAATAGTAAAAATAAGATAAAAATAAAACGGAGAAAAATAATTTAAAAAATAGATAAATACAAATACAAATAAGAATATCAATTTCAATTAAAAACAAACAAAATAAACAAACAACCCCCCCCCCAAAAAACCACTTCGCTCTTCAGCCTTTGCCTCTCCATTGCCTCTTTATTGGTCCTAGTGGCATTGGGAGCCGCTCTGTACCACACAGTACACCCTTTTTTCCAAACAGCTTTCCTTGGAAATGTTCATTGTGTAATATGTTGTTGGTCAGGTTCAAGACTTCTGGCCTCTGGCATACCATAGACACTGGACCCCCACAGAAACTTCCTGGACATCCCTTTGTTGCCCCAAGTCATATAGACCATTCAACCACGGCTCTGCAGGACCAGTCCCTTCACACGCTCCAGCAGGTCACAGATGGGATAGATATTAGGATGTGCCAGCTTAAAACCCTGGATGTGTACCTGGGTGGCTGCTAAGTTGGTCATACTGGGCTCTGGGACCACTTCCCTCAGGTGAGAGGTGGGGCCAGCTCTTCTATGCCCATGGTAAGGGATAGGGCCATCTTTCCCAAGTGTGGGGGTTGAATTCTCCTATTAGGGGCAAGGCCAGATTTTCCATGCTGGGGTCATTGGGGTCTGTTATCCCAGGGTCTATGAGGGGAGAAAGACAGCTCTCCAGTGAAGGGGGTTGGATTTCCCCAGGCCTGTAAGGGGCAGGGCCAGGTCAGCGAGGCCCTTGTACTTCAACACATGGTTCACATAGGACCTTGTGGTAACATGGACAATGAGCATCAACGTAGACCCCAGCTGTGGCAGGACCATGGACCCAGACATGGCCCTCAGCAGCAGCTTGGGCACAAATGTAACCATGGACCTGGGTGGCAGCATATGCCCCTCAGATTGGCATAGGCCCAGCAGTATTATGGTCCCGAGTCCAATATGGTCGCAGGTGGCAGTAGAGACCCCAAGCAGTCACACAGTCCCCAATGGCAACAGGAGCCACAGACCTTGGCTGTGGTAGGGCCACCAACCCAGACATGGCCCTCAGCCACAGCTCAAGCCCAGACAGCTCCATGGCCCCAGGTGGCAGCCCAGGCCACTCATATTAGGATGGCTCCTATAGTGACATGGCCCTTGGGTACCAACGTGGCTGCATATGGTGGCCCAAACCCAAGGCATCTTGAGGGCCTTTGGTAGTAACAGGATCCATGGACATCAACAGTGACCATGACCACAGCAGGGCCACAGACATGGCCCTTGGCAGCAGCCCGGGACCGGACACTACCATGGCCCCAGATGGCAAGCAGGCCTCCCATATCAGCCTGTTCCTCACCACCTTTACCTCTACAGATCTGGCTCTCTCCACAGGACACAGGACCTGCCTCTCTCTCCCTTCTATACTCCTCTATACATTTGTTCACCAAAATGGCACCTGACCCTTTTCCCCTTAGCTTCTTCCTGCCTGCCCATGGCAAACTACCTTGGACGGCATGTATGGGTCCATCTCTGCTTCTAGGTCCTAGAGGCACCAAGCACAACCTTAGCCTCTCCCCCACCCAGGGCAAACTACTCAGGAGTGACTTGTGTGAGTCCATCTCTGCCACTCGCTGGGATAAATTTTCTTACACAGCTGATTTTTAAGCATGAGACAAGTTCCAGCTTTCATGGCTATTCTCTGCTTTACAGGTACCAGTTTTCTAGCTCAGACAACTGAGAAAAACTATGGGGGGAGGCTATGGTGGGAGAGGGGAGGTTGTTTCCTAGGTCATAAGCCCAGTTGGTCTCTGACAGGCAACAAGCTTGCAGGTACAGATCTGACAGATAAGATATTGTGCATGAAAATATTACTTGGTCTCAAAAGTTAAAGGACTTTAGTACAACAAATAAAAGTCAATTTCTGTGAAATAAAACAAAACAATAAAAACTTTAAACCTGGCATACAAGAGGTGCATAGAGTTTAACAGGTAGGTGAATATGTTTTACCAAATACTATAATGCAGGCAAAAGCAACTTTCAAAATATGTACAAAGGTACAGCATGGTAGATATTCCCATAATACTACTGGAACATGTGTCAACTACCATGTGTTCGAGAATTTTATGATTTGTAGTGGTACCTTTTCTTTCATAATCTTAAGACTTACATATTTTAATGACATGGGCATCTTGTAGAGGATGTTGGATGCCCAGAACCAGCCATGAGGCCACCCTTTTACCCCCCACAGATGCCCCCAGTGTCTTCCTCAGAGCCACAGAGAACTCCCACAGCAGATCGTAGGCAATAGCACAAGAGGGTTTTGGTGGTTTTATCCACTATTCAAGTGATAAGACTGTGCTTTTATGCATACTCTCTTAATTTTCACTGGGTATGCCCACAATTTCCGAACTGCTTAATACTTTTCCTCATATTGGCTAACCATTTTCCATCTCGATCAGTCAAGGAAAACTGTGACCCACCCAATCCATTATATTTAAGTGTTTATGAAAAGTTAACCACAACTCTTTCGAATTTCTGAAGTAAACCTACATGTATAGTTATCTTAATATCAAACTATCTTGTTATTTGAGAATGTAAAATAGTTTTTAACATTTATACAAAGTTTGCAAAAGACATAACAACTTCAACTCCATAGAAGACAAAATTCCATAACCAATCTTTATTTTTGACATATTTATTTTCATATTTCTCCCTTCTAAATTGGTCGATGACTCAAACTGTAGATTATGATAGGTTTTGATAATGGCTGAAATAGGCCCAGAATTACAGTTGCCATAACTCATTTCACCTATGTTCTAAGAGCTTGGAAATTTGTCTGCTCCTGTTTTTATGTTTCATCAGTTCAACCAAGACCTTTCGGGAAAGAAATACCTAGATGTGCTTTACATACATCTGGCTGTTTGGCAATACACATAGGTGTTATAATGCTGTATATAATTGTGACTTGATTAGTTACTTCTAATTACTGAGTTCCTCATGTCCCTTTACAGGTAGTTAAAATGATATTCTATCTAGTCCTCCAGACAAGCATAATGGGAATTTTGATCTCATTCAAGTTATGCTGATCTCTTACACTGGCTTCCTTGTTTGAAAGATTAAATGAAATCTAATTTTCTGTCACAAATAGTAAATGAAAATGGAAGGAAATTTAAGATGTCCTGAAAAAATATTTTTATTGATTATTCTGCACATTCCAGGTATAAGTGATCAAGCATAGACTCATATTGATCTTCAAATTAGGCCAACTACCTATAATTTAGTCCCATGTAATATTCAAACTAAATTTTGCCTGCATTACTACACTTTTCCTTTTCTAATTTTACTAGGTCTCAAAATCACTTCTTAGCTACATTGATAATTCATCACTTATGAATGACAAGTACTAAGCAAGAGCCAAGATTTGCATTTTACAGATAGCCATTGGCCACAAAAGGAAACACTCTATTAAACTGCCTGATAACTTTAATGTACTTCAGTGCTGTGCTTGATGCGTTTATGCAAAGCAGATGCAAAAAACTTCTCTACCTCAGACAAATTACTTGAATATCACTTAATATCTTACAAGCCAAATGAGAGGTCAGGGAGTAAAATGAAATCAAAATTCTAATGAACCCAACTCTTTCTGAGGGAAGATGAGCTCTTGTAAGTATTTTATGCTACTTTCTATCCACAAAAAAGCTATAAAAATTCCATGTACAATGTGGGAATCAGCACATTTGTGCTACTGAGAGCCCCTTCTTGCTTGTTTTGATAGTTGACTATTTTATCAGGAATCGTTTTCTAGCTTGAGCAAGTCTTAGCTTTTTAACAGTGATCTATTTAAACATCTTTAAAATATTTACTTTTCCATACACAGATGCTCCTCAACTTAGACTGGAGTTACATACTAATAAACTCAAAGTTAAATATATCACAAGTCAGGATGCATTTCACGCAGCTAACCTACCAAACACCATAGCTTAGGGCCACAGTAACTGTAGAGGGTTGGTTCTTTCCCCTTAAAGGGACTGATCGGGAGCCAACTCACTGCCAATACCCATATCTCCAGAGAGACTCATACCATGTATCATTAGTCTGGGAAAAGATCCAAATTCCAAATCCGAACTACAGTTCCTACTTAATGTGTATTTCATACCATCTTCAAGTCAAAACTCACTTGTTAAGTCAAAACTTTGTAAATCAGGTTCTATCCATTTTGCCAAAGACTGATTTGGGAAACTATTTTTGATTAAACTTAACTCATGTCTGTATTTTTGGAGGAATATAGTCAAACATGTACCCATCTTTGACTTCATGATTGCCCCCTAACCTGCCCACTTCTGCCATCCACCCCCTTTTCCAACACCAGGACCCTTCCAAAGCCACCCATGGAGCTCTTGGAGCTGTGGCTAGTGGAATAGCAGAAGCTTTGGCTTTCATCACGGGATCCCACACACAGTGTCCCTCATTCTGAGCTCTCCCTTCAGCCCAAGCTGATGAGGCCATGTCACTGCTGACTCAGATCTAATCACTGTTTTCTTGTCCTTTACCATCAGAAAGACATGCTTTCTTTCCTTTTGGAATGCCGCTTCCTGTTCCAGAGGCCACATCATGTACCAGCTTCTCCCACATATTCATACCTCATTCCCTTCTCTTGAAGCCCCAGGACCTGTTGCGGCTTGGTGTTAGCACCATGGCAGTCAATGGAATTGGGTGGGGAAGAGAGGAATCCATCCTGTTGATGCTATTCATTTTTGTTGACGGCCCAGCCTTTAAGTTTAGCCTTCCAGAGCCTTCGGGGGTCTATCTAAGACAGAATCTGTTATAAATAGATTCATGTTTCCTAAACAGGAAAAATGAAGTCTTTACTCATGACACTTGGGCAGGCAAAATTATTTGAAAATACAATCCTTACAACCATAAGTAAGATATAAATTTAAATGAATTCATGGTAGAGGAAGGTGACCTTCCAACCAATGTGACTGATGTCCAGATAAGAAAAGCTATGTAGACAGACACACACTGAGGAGATAGGCAGAGTGGAAAAGGTGGTATAAGGGCAGAAGACAGGGCTGGTCAACTGCTTCCTGAAGAACTCTATGGATTGTCAGTCACCACAGAGGCTGAGTGTCACTAGCCTTGCTGACAAGTCCGTGTTGCGTGTCTAACCTACAGAACTGTGGGAGAACCAACTTTTATTTTTAAACCCACCCAGTATGTGGTATTTTGATATGGCAGCCTCAAAAAAACCTATACATCATCCAAGTATTTTCCTCCAAACAGCGGATCTGAAAATTTACCCTCAGTCCAAAAAACGGTTATCGGATTTCTAGAATAAGATCACCAGTAGAGAGGAGACTCTATGTTCCTCTGTTGCTTTCTTTTGAAACAGTGTATTTTTTTTGAAGTGTGTCATTTGACCTTATTGTCCTTAACTAAATGGAAAAAAAAAACAGTAGCTCTGGAGAGAGCCAGTTGCCAGATAGGTTCTCTGGAAGAGTCTGAGGTGGACTTTCAGGACACGCTGATGAGAGAGCAGTGAGTCAGTGAAAGGAAAGGCAGAGTATGTATTAGGCAGAGCGAGTGGAGGAGGTAGGCTGGTGTGCCAAAGGGAGCCATGTCTAGCACTGCCCACAATGTAACAATGGAACCCAGAAGCACCTGGCCCTCTGCTGAGTATTCACAAAGTTTGGGTAACTGCCAGAGACCAGCTCTGGAGGGATTCAGGTCCCAAACAGGATGTGTGGAGTCGCAGGAGGGGGCCTACCTGACATGATCTGAGGGTGAATCGGGATGGCTGCCTTCACATTTATTGGAAAAAGAATACACCTTTTATACTCCTATACTCTATAGTTGCACATAGAATTAAATGGGAGAAAGGGACAAGTGAGTTGGGATGTGGCTTGAGATGGGGGGTTGAGGAAGCTAACATTGACCTTGACAAGTTAATAGGCACCAGTCCTTTCCTTTGTTAATGGAAGTGCCACAAGTTTCTCTTGCCAGAGATAATGACTCCCTTTTTAGCAAGCAGGACCTTTCTTCAAGCTCCTGAGGGAATGGGGACTTTTGTCTAAATGCCTGACTTTGAGAAAAGGACATTTTGTGGGGAGCAGACATTCCATTATAGAATATTGCAGTTTCTTGAATGGCTTAGTTTATCCAAATAGCTAAAGCTTAAAAATGAGCAAAGATGAAGCTAGACAAATACTACTGTGAACCTGAGTAGACCTTAGGGATTTATAAATCCTGGTTATCAAATATACCTTATTTATCAAGCATATGTTATTCATCTAAATTTTCTAGCAGCTTGGTGTTAACTTGTGTGGGAGTAGGCAGAGTTATCATGCTATATGGTTCCATGGTGGTGGGGAGTTTTTTTTTTT
>CABHPQ010156084.1:0-21566 GCA_902168405.1 Peromyscus aztecus
GAAGCAAAACACCAGTGAGAACCCTCAAAGCCGTGAGGCAAAACAACCCTCCCTGACACTGGATTCTTGGGAATTTTGGTCACAGTCACAGGAAGCAATTGATATGGAGACTGAGCGAAAAAACATCAGACCAGGCTGCTAATTTAACAACTCCTTCTGTTGTCTTTTCCCCCTACCTGGACTGGTTAGTTAGTTAGTTAGTTAGTTAGTTAGTTAGTTAGTTTTTGTTTTGTCAAGTTGACACACACTAAAGTTATCTGGGAAGGGGAACCTCATTTGAGAAAATTCCTCCATCAGACTCCCTGCAGACAAGACTGTGGGGCATTTTCTTGATTAACAATTACGTGGCAGGGCCTGGGCCACTGAGGGCAGTATCATCCCTGAGCATGTGGTCCTGGGTTCTAGAAGACAGGAGGCCCAGCAAACCATTCCTCCATGGGTGTGGCCTCAGCTCTGGCCTCCAGGTTCCTTCCCTGCTTAAATTCCTGGCCTGAATTCCCCTGGTGATCCTCTGGAATTGTAAGATGAAGCAAACACTTTCCTCTCGAAGACGCGGTGTGTTTATCATATGGTATTTATAGAAAGTAAATTAAAACACTCTCTTTGCTCCGCCCTTCTAAGCCCTGCTTCCTTGGGTCATATTCCTTCATAAAGAGCCAACACAAAAGCCCCTGCCTCACCCTCAGAGTTCTGGGGAGCCAGGCAGAAGTACAGGCACAAGAGACCAGGAACAGGGTGTGAGGTGGACATGCAGGTTGTGGCAGAAAGAGCATGTCAAAGGAGGCCTGACTGAGGATGAAACTCAAAAGGACTTGAGGGAGGTCAGAGAGTGAGCCAGAGCCTTTCACAAGACCATTCCTGGCAGCGGGAACAGGGCAGACAGGCCCTAGGGCAGAGCATGCCCAACAGGTATGAGGAACGGCACATAGCTGCGGAAGTGGGGGGAGGGGGTGATAAAAGCTGCCGTAAGATAATGAGAGCCACATCATTTCCGGCTTTTACAGAATGGGCAAAGGTGCAGGGAGATGGCAGGGCCTGACTCAGGTTAAAAAATCCCCTAGCTGCAGTGCTGAGAAGAGACCCAGGTGAGGAGAAAGGAATCTCCCCGTGCCATTCCACTTGTGAACGGGTGACCGCAAAACACAAATCCTTCAGAGGAGGCTCACAAAGAAAAAGACTTTGTCAATAGGCAGGCCATGCCAAAGAGGGCATGAGCTGCCTTGACCAATGATGATCCCTGCCATCTGGGGTATTCAGAAACAGGCTGGGTAACCTGGCACCAGGACATGCCCTCGAGGAACCAGGCTTCATGTGGCTGAGTACAGGTTGGGAGGGTGAAAGACCTCAAGATGTTTTTAACCCCAAGACAGGGAGGGCACCTGAGCCAGAGAGAAAATGAGCAGCTTCAAGTCCCAGAGGAAATCAGTCCAGAATTAAAACAGAACCCACAGCTTCCAGTGCCTGGAGAGTTCAGCATCTCCTGTCTGATTCCACGCTACTACCTGAAACAAACAAACTCTATCCTCCACATACTTTGGTTTAAATCTTTTATTTGGAGCAGGTGAGTACAAGATCTAGGAAAACAAGTGGTGATGTGAGAAGAGGAGTGAACTTATTGTCATGAGCACACACTACAGAAGCAAAGGTCTGGCTGTAGATGGCCATGCTCATTGCTGACTTAGTCATTCAACAGAATTTTACTGAGCTCTTGTTACGTGCTCAATAGAGGTAAACATGATGCATTGAGTCTGTGCTATTTGGAACCTATATTCTAACAGGGAGTACATCCAAGAATGAGATTACAACAGGTCTGATGCGTGTTCTAGCAAGAAAGAAAGACTCGGTCATGGAGACCCAGGGGCGGGGATAATGTCACTATAGCAATATCACCATGGTGGGAAGGATAAAGGAGGATTACATTCCAAGAACACAGAGTGAAAGGCAAGGCAGCCGAGGGGGGAAGTAGAGCCTGAGTTATGGAGAAGTCAGGGAGGTTCATCAGAGGAGATAAACCAAGCCAGGCATAGTTTATAAACTGGATACAAATGAAGCGGCGCTCACTTACAGGCATTGTACCAGGCAGTAGAGGCAGGGAGCCGGGAGATTTGCTCTAACTGGGGTGTTCACATGCACTGCTATTTCTTTCAAAGCTCCCCGGGGTTCCTAAAATACAGCCAGGCAGATCTGAGAACCCCTGAAGTGACCAGAGGCCACTGATAGACCGAGCCTGGCCCAAGGTGCCTACTACTGTATCCAGCTCCCAGATAAGAACTTGCTGCAGGGTAGGTGCCCAGGATATGTGGCTGACTAAAGAAATTAATACTGTGAAGGAAGAAGTCACAGCTGGTTACTACTGTCAGAGCGAGGGCTTGCCCTTGTGCTGACCTACCACATCTCTCCTGACTATGGGCAGGATGGACCCAGAGCAGTAACTGGAGATAGTCTCCATAAGGGAGAAAACAAGATACTGGGGAGTGGGGGGGGGGGTAACTAATGGCCCAGTAGAGATTAAGAGCCATGTGGGGAATCTGCAAGGTGCACTAATGATGTCCTGAAGGTCTTTATGTACCCCGTCTAATGTAAGTGGTCCTCCTGTCTCCCCCACTGCAGACATTGTGACTTTCTATAAACAAGAAATGGCAGGACAGGAAGTAGGTTACTAACAGAGACGGTGAACAAGATCCTCTCTATGGCTCAGGGTGGGCAGCACGCCATTTCCAACTTTTCTCCTCTCCCCCACCAGCCTTACTCTACCCTCTATTATCAGAGGGTGTCTGATCCTGTGACCGCAAGTCATATGGCATGCCTTTTTGAAGAGATGTGAGATTCCGGGCATCTCTACCAACTGGTTATTTTGTAGCTTTTATTTACCCTTTCTTGCTGAGATGCCCTATCCCTGTGGTCCAGAGAGTCTCTTTGGCAAAACAAAACAAAACAAAACAAAACAAAACAAAACAAGCCATTGTGGAAAAGTCAGTCAACTATCATTTCAGCAAACTGTAGACGGGCAGGCTGTTTCCCTGTTCTGGTCCTCAGCACGGCTGAATGGCGGAGGATCTGAACCCGGAAACCCCTCCACTATAACAGAGAATGACTTTATGTGTGGTTTTCTTCCAAACCTCTCTAAATTCTGTGCTGGCTCACAAGCACTGAGTGGGAGGCCTCACTGTGACTCTACCCCAGCAACCAGTCTTCTGTCAGCCAGACAGACTGTGGGATCCACCTGAAGGACAAGTTGCTAGGAGCTTCAAGTCTGGGAAACATAGCAAAGTACAGTGGAACAGGCAGCCTAGTGCCCCTTCCCCACCTCTCTACTTCAGGGGAAACTACTATGTGTACATGAGGCAAAGCTGTGGATCAGGCTCATATTGAAGGCAAAGAGGTTCCTTTAAAGCTATAACTAGATGCTACGTAATGACCAGGACAGAGTAAAAGATTAACAGGAGAGTAAAGTCAAGTTCATTGGCTTTAAGACCTTTTGCAATGACCTAGTCCTATAATTTCCAAGCTTGTTTTCCTTTTTAAGCAATTAAGCATACACACACACACACACACACACACACACACACACACACACACACACGTATGCACGCACGCACGCACACATCCTTACATGGAACTCCACGGAAAGTAGTTCTGTTCTGATTGCAGCAAGGGAGAAGGCAGAAGTTGTAAGGAGCTGTTGGACGAGGAGAAAGCAGCTCACTCACTACATCTACCTTCCAAATCAAATGTCCCCGGGGTACCTAGAAGGACTTTGGAACCCTAGATTTCTGTAGAAAAAAATCAACCATCCAGCCCAGACCCTTAAGTTTACAGATGTAAAAATTGGGTACATTGTCCAGGCCTCCCACTGAATCAATGACCGCATCGTGTTAGAACGTGCCCCATTTTCCCAAGCCAGGTCTCACCTCAACCCTTCCCACCAGCTGACTCCCCCCTCCCACACACACACACACCCCAAGCCTCAGACCCACGCGGGAATCTTAGACAGAACTGCGGAAGGAGAATTGCAGGTAGATGATGAGCAGCAGGACCGTGGCCCAAAACAAGCACCAGGGAACGGAGCAGAAGTTGCAGCCTGAGCCCGCTTCGGCCTGTGGCTTGGTGGGGCTGGGCGCACGGGAGAAGGTGTAGGTGGTCGCCTCCTCCTCCAGCAGCTTCTCGCTGGGCTTCCAGTGCACGATGCCCTCCTGGCAGGCCTCGCAGAACTCGCCGCGGTGTCGCCGGTTGTCCTGGCGGCTGGCCACGTGGATGCGGTAGTGGCCACCGCGCTCCCCGTAGCACTGCTCGCGCAGGCTGGTGATGAGGTTGTCCACCAGGCTCTCGATGTTCTCCTCCAGCATGCTGGACTCGTCCAGCCGCGCGGTGCCGCACTCGTAGCACAGCTGCTTGAACACGCGCATGCGCACCGAACCAGCGCGCTGGGCGCGGTCCAGGTACATGTGGAAGAGGATGACCACGTGGGGCGACTGCCAGGTGTGCCAGCACCAGGAGCAGTGGAACCTGCCAGTGAGGGAAGAGAAAGAGAGGGCCACGTGGAGGGATGAACAGGCCAGGAAGGGGTAAAGGGATGTGGAGGCTGGCAGAAGCCGAGCCCAGGGGTGGGGCGGTATGCTGACAGTCCCCAGGGTTCGTTAGCTCCCCCAGGAGGCCACCGTCCTTGGTCTGTGTGAGTGCCCAAGGGACAAGAGCAGTCTCCCGGACTTGGCACACGGCATCTAGCAGTGGTCTGCTCCCTGGTTGCTTTCCAGAGACCTTGTCTCCCTTCGGCCTGGTTTCCTCGGGCGTTGTCCTTTGCCCCAACTCTAAGGAACTCATTCTTCACCTATAAAATGCCCTGGGTGCCTTGAGTCCTCTGCCCACACCACATGAAGTCTGATAGTAAAGCTAGGAGATACCCAGGCCTCTCTGTGAACACGGACTGAACAGGCTAGGCCTACATCAGGAGAAAATGAATGATTAGCACCATCAACTATTAGCACAGGGCCAGAGCGAGTGCATTCCCAAATCCTGGAGGTGGAGGCAGTGTGAGCACAAGGTGACCCCCCCTCCCGCAAGGGCCAGCGTTTCCCACGCTGACCAGTCAGCCGGGGATCACAGTTCAGCAACCAATTCTGAGTGAGCCACAAAGCCCTCCCACTCTGTACCACAAGAACCTCCAGGATGGAGCACCCTGCCAATACCTGATGAAGGAACTATTTCTCTCACTCAGATCACACTTGGATTTTAAAAATGTCAGAATTGGAGGGGCCACGGAGATTAACCTATCACTCATTATGTTTCAAGACACAGTAAAAGAGTCATCCACATACACACAGCCGGTGAGAGGAAGAATCAGTATCCTGCTGACTGAAATGGGTGGAATAGAACAGAGTTGACTGGACCAAACTAAGCAGGAAGGCCTTTGCTTCTGACCCAGATACCTGCACCACTCAGCTGCCCTCGCTCAAGTCTCAAAAGTATGTCTGAACCGAGACCCATGAACTGGACCCAAGGAGTAGAAATACTAGGTTTTCTCAGATATTTTTGTACCTATAAATCACCTGGGAGCCTTAAAATCCGGGTACTGATCTGAGTCTGGAAGGGGCCCAATATTCTGCAGCTCTAACAAATTCTAGATGATCATGTCTACCATCCTCATCCCTGGAGCGCAAGGCAAAGATGTCGGCTAACCCTTCATTCAAACTTGGGGAAAGCATGGTCCAAAGAGGGAAACAGATTGCTCGAGAGACATGGAGGCCACAGCAGAGCCAGTTTCTAGTGTGCTCCATGTGATTAACGTTCTAAACCAAATCGAGCTGAATTAACAAGGTTCGAACTCAACTTCTGCGATATAAGAGCACAGATACCTTGAATCCCAGGGAACCCAAGCCTCCCTTTTCTCAGCTTACGGACACTTTTAAAGACATTATTAAAGTCTAAAAGTGTGTAAACTGTCAGTCAGAAACTAATAATTATACATATGTGCATATATATAATATATGTATACATATATATTCTACCTTTTTATTTGGTAAGTGGAGAAACTATAAGAACAGTTCTCCTGGCGATCAGTAGAAGAGCTGAGCTCAAACTGGGTGTCCCTTTTTGGAACAACCTGCCATCCAGTAGGCCATCTACAGTAGCCTAACCGTGAGACTGAAGCAGGCACTTGGGTTCTGTGTGTCCTTCTCTCTCCTCAGAAGGTGGCCCAGGTCTAGGGTCCCAGGGGCTGTCTGCAGGTCCCTCTTTCTGGGCCACTCACCTGCCTGAGGCATGAAGTTCCAGGTACTGCTTCCAGCCAGGGGCCAAGACATTGTGCTTGAGGTTGGGGTCTATGATGAAGTCCCAGCTGTCAGCTGGCTTTGCCTCCTCCATCTTCTCATAGAAGACTTTCTTCCACTCGCCTGTGGTCACGCTCTTACACATGTCCTCGTCAGGGATGAGGGAAGGCAAACTCCACTTTATAGAGAATGTGGGGAGTGAGGGTAAGTGCAAGGTAGGGCAGCGCAGTCTCCACGGTCTAAAAATCCTCATTGGCAGGACCAGGAGGAAGCAGGACCCAGCTCCCTCCTTTGTCCGCAGTGGAACCTGTTTCCAAGGCAACCAGGCAGGGTGCCAGGAGACACTACTTGGGGAGGAAAGAGTCTCTGGAAGGGTATTCCAGCACCCTGATTGCAGTCTGCAGAAGCAAGGTTTCTGGGTCTAAATGATCCAAGGCAGCTTGGGGGCCTGATAAAAGGCTAGACTTCAGACCATATCATCTTGGCCTGCAAGAGCATAGAGAAGTGATGACTTGAGAGCTGGCTCAATTTCACCTTGCTGCCCCCTGGAGGCATCATCAGCACCTGGCTGCTATGGCAACCACTATGCCTTAGGGAGCTAAGGAGAAATGAGGGATGGGAAGATGTAGACTTGTTAGTAGGTAGAACCATAATGTAGTCTCCCTCTGCACGGCCGCCCATCTCCTACCTGAAACACTGCCATTTAATATACCTCCTCAGAGATCTCGTAACTCACAGTGACTATGTCACTGTGCAGATCGTATAAATGGCAGAGCTGCTGATGAACCATTCCAACTCATTCATTCTCCTGTTTCAAGCATACTGATGTGTCAGACCCCTATGCAAGGTGCTTGTAACTGGATATGTACCGGGTAACAATAATGTAATGAGATGCATACTTCAAGAACCATTTACAAGAGCAGCCACCTGTGCACAAAGGTGAAGGCCGTTGCATCACCCAGGTAGCTAGGCAGGACTACTTCCAGGTTGGTTTCAGAAGAGCAGTGGAAGAGAACCATCTGAGGTAACACGGCCTGCATAGAGAAACGTGTAATTTGTTAGTTTATTTTATGGTAAAATAACTCTCCTTATTCACTTTGATCCAGATCATTGGAAATATTCAACAACAATTAAACAGAGCAGGGGCTGAGGAAGGCAGGCTCGCTAACCTCATTGGAAATTCGTTGAGGGATAATCAGGGGGAACATAAGATGGGGGCAAAAAAAGCAATTTTTAAACACAGGACACTGGAACAAGGGATGCAAGGAAGGAAAAGTACCCAGAGGACTGTGGCTCTGGAGGGGACTTAGGAACCGGGAAAGTGATTTGCAAGGGGTGGGCTGGGAGATGGGTCCATCTACTAAAATGAGCAAGGTCTGTATCAGGCTCTTGGGAAAGGGCTAAAGCTGGCCCTATGGGGCAGAGCCTGTGCAGGGGGAGCCAGGATAGAAGCTAAGTGTGCAGACAGGTTAGGAGGTAGAGACAGAGTCCACCCTGGGATGGAAGGAGATGAGCAGGTGGAACTGGGCTCAGGATGTGGTCTAGCTGATGCTACATGTTATCTGGGTAATGACACCGTTGCTGTGTCCTGAGGCTCGTAACATGAGATATCGCTTTGCTCATCTCTGCTTTCTTCCTTCTCCCTCCAAGCTTCCTGAAGGTGTCAAGAGGCACCTGAGGCTCAGGAAAGGATGACAGATAAGAAGGGAGCTGATTCCATCTTCCACATCTTCCTCAAGTCAAGTGTCAATGATGGAACCCACAGCCTGCCAGCGGCTTGCTCCTCAGGACACATGGCTGGTGGACAACAGGAACTCAGGACCTGACTCACCCTACTAGTTCAGGGCTAGACCTGTAATTTTTAGCATGTTGTTTTTCCTTAAAAAGTCATATGTGCTTATTATAGAAAACTTACAAAATAAAGATAAAATTAAATAAATGTAATGCTCTTCCATAACATCTCTATCTAAGATAACTGTTGTTAGTATCAAGACAAATACCATAGGACATGTTTTATAAATGACAACATCTCATGAATATTCTAAGTCATTAATATTTTCTCTAGTCATATGCCATAGGCTGCATTATTCTGTCATATGAGTGGGCAAAATTAACATAGCCCATCTTGTTCTTGGGGCAATGAAGTTGGGTTCAGTCCCTCACAGATGAGCCCTTGTATGTTTAAAACTTACGCCCATAAACATGCATCCCCAGCATCAGAAATAATGCTGCTTACAGTCAGAAAGCACATCTCTCAGCCGGGCATCCGTGGCTTGCGCTTGTAATCCCAGCACCAGAAAGTCAGAGGCAGGAGGACTGAGCTCAAGGTCGTCCTCATCTACATAGGGAGTTCATGATTAGTTGTCTCAAAACATAGAAACAAAAAGAAAACCATTTCCTGACGGTTCCACGGAGTCTTGCTGTGGCTGCAGAATCATTATGGTAAAATGTGTTATTGTTTTGTGTGAACATATATTTATATTTACATATGAACTTCCAGCCTAATAGCAAGCAATAACAGCAACAGGTCTCAGGCACTGTCCCAGATTCTTTATCGACAGCAGTTTATTTCATCACAATGGCAGTGGCAGCCGCTTCACCTTACAGACATCCCTATGTAACTGAGAGCTTAGATAACCTGCCCGGGGTTCACCATTCAGTACTGGTTGAACTTGGATTTTGAACGAGTATGACTGCTTTAAGCAGTGTGCTGTCCAGTGTGGAGTCAAGGACACACTGTTTGCTAGTTAAATGAGTGTGCTCCGTCTCATCACCAGGTGTGCCCATTTCAGCCTCCGAGGGTTGCAGACACTACGAATCAGTATCCTTTCAGCAAATGGCTCCCTGTGGTATGCTGAGGCCACAGTCCCTCTACATGAGGAGAAAACAGCAAGTGATCCCCCAGGCTCTCATTTGCTCCCAAGGTGCAGCCCTCAGTGTTGAATTTAATGAATCAATCACACCCACAAACCCATTCAGTATAAGTATTTCAGAGCCAAAAGAGATTTAGTCCAAAATCCTTCTCTAAATTTGGAACGATTCCCTAATTTGTATGTCATCCTTGCCCAGGGACCGTGCTAAGCCTCTCTGCAAGGTTCCAATTTTGGTATATGTGCTGCCGAAGTGAGCATACAGTCTGACGTCTTTCCAAAGAAAATACAGTCCAAGTTGTCTCTGTGCACAACAGCCCTGCAAGATCATAAACACTTGGTGCCAGGTGCTCAGGCTCAGTGGAAAGAGCTGTGTGTCTGGAATCAGGAATTCAAACACCCACACTGCTAGCCCTTCTGCCAGCTAATCTTGTGACCTCATGTGAGCCATTTACTTTCTCTGGGCCTTGATGTGTGCATCCATTCCAAGAACTAGAGTAGGTGGAAAACCTCTGTGGTTCTCCTGACTACAGCCATGCATGCTTCAAAGGGTTTTAGACTTAGTTGGATGACAGAAAGTCGGATGAGGTCATAGGGTAGAAGAGAACACTTCAGAAGGGGGGTGCAGGGGTGCCTAGAACCACGTGCTGACTCCTTGGAGTCTGAGGTGTAGAGCCTACCAGGTAGAGACCTGCTGCTCCCCGCAGGGGTCACTCCTAGGTTTGTACAAGAAACAGTAAGAGGGACGGAAATTAAACCTAAACTGAATATTAACACTGGAAATGACTCGGAAGGCCCTTGGTATATTTCCTCAAACCGTTAACTGAGTCAGCATTCTTGTCTCTGAATGAAGGCAGACTGAGATAAGTTAACTGATTTAATCAACTTCTGAAGTTGGTTAAAGATGGAAGTTGTCAGAAGTGGTGGCCAAGGAGAGCTGGAGGCTGGAGAAGTTCCTAGACAAGCTCCTAAAGCTAAGAGGAACTGACAACAATCATGGTCAGAAAGAACCTTCTAGAAGTATTTTGCAGCTGTTGCTACAATAAACATTCTGATGAAAAACAAGGATACCAAAAGTGAGAATCACTCTGTGTGTGTGTGTGTGTGTGTGTGTGTGTGTGTGTGTGTGTGTGCATTTAGCCAACTGATGCAATCCCCATTGGCACAAATTAAGTTTAATTTGAGACCTGAGCTCGCTTTGCAGAGGCCAGTGCAATCCACCCTTCTGTATAGCAGAGTGCTTAATAATAATTTTAAAAATCTACCAAGACAAAAAAGCAAATAAAAACTTGCCCTTGTTGAATGAGCTCTGACGCTATGGAGTCCAAACTCATAGATCACAGATTTAAATGTCTTTGGAGTCTTTTGAGAAAACCAAACCAAATATAATAAAATATTATGTGATAATATTTTAAGCTCACAAATGGCTTAAAACTAAATCCCTACTAGAAAATACAGTGATTAAAAGAAAAGAAAGAAAACCATGCCTCTTGACGTGTTTGGCTTGATGGGAAATATAATATACAGCTTATTATGCTGCCATTGTTTATCAAGATTCTACAAAAATAAGTATTGTCCATCTTAACATGGCATGCTAATGAAAAGCCACTACCGACCAGGATGGATGTCACATCCCTGTGTGGCATTTGTGGAGATAAAGGTGAGTTTCGGAGAGCTACACCAAAGACCAAAAGTTTCTCCTAGCTCTCAATGGCCAGAGATCAAAGATGTATACTTGTTTGATATCCTACAGCAAAGAATCTTTCCTCCCCAAATCCCCAGATGTGCTGAGCCACAGCAGTAAGCCTCTTCGTGTTGGTGACTTAATGATGAAGATACAGTTACTCCTCTCAATTTTCAGTTCAAAGGAATCATCACGTTTCTTCCTCAGTAGAAACAGCCCGTCCCTGGGAATCAAGCTCTCTACACCATCCCGGAAAGAGCATTACTAGCATACTGTTGGAGCTAGCTTCGAGAGTGCCGTTGCCTTTTCTACCCCTTAATCATTTGTGACTAGACAGAAAAAAAAAAAAGAACCACTGTATCTTGATTACTAACTCAGAGCATGCCACACACCTCAGAGAATACCGCTGGAGCCTGGCAAGACAGTGTCACCCGGCTGGCTCCTTCAGTGAGCCTCCCCAAGACAGCCCAGTGTAAAATCAGGCCAGATGCTTCAGGATGATGGTATGTGTTGCAGAACTAATGAGTTTCAGCTGTGAAGGTCATCCGGCTGTGACATCTGTCACCCCCATTGATCACGAAGTTGATTTGGCAGACCCGGCTGGGTAGGCAGGTGTCACCTTCCTGCCTCACTATTCCACAAATGCTCCCCCCAGAGCTGCACACTCAGGTAAAGAAGTCAGCCTTCCTCAATAGAGAAGCCTCCTTCTTCCGTCAGCGTTACACAAGCACTCAGCTGCTGCGGCCTCCAAACAAGCCCCCAGGGTCCAATGACCCCATAAACTTCAGGTAACTTCTCACGGAGATTAGCTTCCCCTGGTGACCTTAGGAGGACATACAGCTAACTCGCTCTCGGGATTTGATTTGTGGACTGTCTAGGCAGGAGTAAGGCACATTGTCAGATGCCTTGCTGTGGTTCAACATCGGTCTCACAGTTCAGAGGACAGAAAAAAAAAGTTACTTTTTTCTATCAAGCCTCCAACGCATCTGTTCAGAATTCCCAGAGAATGTGTGTCCAGAACTTTCCCTTCTCTTCCTGGTTCTTCTATTATCTCTTTTTTCAATTTTTCCTCTCTATTTTCAGGGCCCTATGGCCAGTGAATAGACCTCCTTGTCACTGATCGTAACCGCTTCACATGGAAACTCATTCATTACCAGGCTAACAAACATTGGCTCATATGATAATGGAAACTGAGAAGTCTGCAAGGTGGAGACTCACAAAAGCAGGTGGCATAGTTTCACTCCGTGTCTAAAGGCTGGACAACTAATAATGTCAGTGATGTGAGGACCATTGTGCGAGCTACAGACCACCCAGCCCAAAGACTCAAGGAGGAGGGTGAATCTCCCTTTGCCATTTAGTTCTGTCTCTTGCTCTAGCATGTCAAATCTACAGCCCATGCACACCAATGAGTGTGGTTCCCCCCAAAGTCACAAACTCATTTAAAACACAAGCAATATTTTGGCTAATTTTTTTTCAGTAACTCAATTGCTCACTTCTAACATATAAACTTCATAGGTAACAATGTCACGGTGTGTCAAGATTGTAAGGCCTTCAAAAAGATTGGACAGCCATATGAACCGAGATTCCAATGTTCAACTCACTTGAAACATCCTTAAATAGACTCAACAGAAGTAATGCTTCCCAAATTCCTTCAGGGGCCACAGGATAATTATTGCATTGCTAGAGAGCACCTCTGAATATCAGCTCCTCAATAATTAACTTGCTAATGAGAGATAACTTTTGAACTTAGTGGGAAAAATAAGGGCTTATTCCCACACTTGTGGTCACACTTGAGTTTGGTTTTTTCTTTTTCTTTTATTTTTTTTGTATATTTTTCTTCCTAGTTTACACATAGTAACTACATATATTATGGGACACAGTATATCAGGGTAATCTGCATAGCTATCAGTTGACATTTATCACTTCTTTGTACTGGTAATATTCAAATTCCTCTCTACTAGTGATTTGAAATGGATAAATACCTGTGACCAATGGTGTTGCTCTACTGTGCCATGTTGGAAGTGGCTCCTCCTCTCCAGCAGTACCACTCTGCTTCCTCTCCTCCTTCCAGAAGATTCTGCTTTTGGTTTGGAGGTTTTGGAACCATGGATGTAATTTAAAGCTTGTTATATTTGACATAGGCAAAAAAAAAAAAAAGTTAAGGGTTCTGTGCAATATGCAAATAGGGTACGAGGCAGTGAAGCTGCCAAGTGTGTCCTTCACACTGGTCACATTAGGTGCTGAATCAGTTAACCAAAGCCTGCACCTGGAAAAAGTATAGAAACCAATGTTGATCTTCCAAAGACCTAAGTCAGTTCTTTAGTGGATATGATTCAGAGGAGATATGAAGGGATCTTACTTGTCAGCCACTCAGTAGCAAGAATCCTTGCAAGTCCTGATCCTGCTCTTGAGGGGAAGAGAGCAGAGATCTTTTTCCCTAGGACCCATTTCTTGGTCCAGATTGACTCCAGTATGAATGACAGAAGTTCCAGAGAGAGAACCCCCATCTACACTTGCTGAGCGAGGCCCTTCCCTTGAGATGAGTATGAACCCCACCCACCCAAAGCTTAAGAAGGACAAGATAGCTAATGCTGGAAAGAACCCTGAAGAGACATGGTAGAGTTGACAGAAGACAGAATACCAAGGTCAGTCTTGCTGACTGCTGAAAGCTATAGCCAAGAGCAGGACGATTTCACTCCCTCTCCGGGAACCTATGGTGCCCTGAACCCTGCCAGAAGCGAGGGAGGAAGATGCTTTCAGACCAGATCCAAGGCCAAGACATCTGCAGCCTTATATCTGTGCACCATGGTGAACAGGTTCTCAAGGCCCAATCAAATAAGCATTGCAGGGGCAACTGGCCAAGTGTGCCCCACAGTGAACTCATTAGTCACTGACATTGATTGGTGTCATCTTACGTGGTAGTCAGTGCAAGGCTGTGTCTGAAGGCTTTGGCACCCACACAGCCTCTTCCATGTAGACTGCACCTTTACTATTTTCTCTGGCTGTTTTCCATTGTTTGGCTGAATTACATTTTAGACACCCAAGACCTACGCTTTTGAAAGCCACTGGCATCTGGTATGACAAAGTGGGGCCACGTATGCCTGCATAATATGCAGGCCTATTTTAGGTGTAAATATGATACTCAGCTAATACTTACCTATGAGTGCAAACTACCAGAGATTGTAGCAGCAGCAGGATGTCTGTGGAAAGGGAGAAATGACAGCCCTGAATTCCATCACTATTGAGTGGCTTGCTGTGTGACCCAGAGAACAGCTTCTCTCCCCTAACATTCTAATGTTCCCCAAACTGGAGCACGAGATCTTCAAATCTTTTCCATGCTGTACCAAGGTGTGGAATAAATGGCAGTCACCTCCACCTTAGGTGAAAGAAGCCTTGCCTCTCCACACCCGCCCCAGGCACTCAGAAATGCCTCTGTGCGTTGGATCTCCGTCTTCTGCATGGGTTGTTGCAGTCTAGCTTTTTTTCTGTTGCTGTGATAAAAAACACTCTGACCCAGAGCAACTCAAGAAGGAAAGGGCTTGTTTCAGCTGACGGGTTACAGGCCATCACTGAGGGAAGTCATGACAGGGACTCCAGCAGGAACTTGAAGTGGAAACCATGGAAGAAGTCTGCCAGGTGGCTCATTCGCAGGCTCATCCTTAGCTGTCTTCCTCATACAGCCCAGGACTGCTGCCAGGAATCCACAGTGGCTGGCTCCCCTACACCAGTTAACAGCCAATTCCCCGCCGACATGCCTACAGGCCAATCTGCTCTGACTCACAGGTGACTGTAGGCTGGGTCAAAACGGCAATTAAAGCCAAACAGGATGTGTTGTTAGATCTTTCATTTTCCCCTTACCCAGTATTTTCCAAATGAAACAGAGAACTGTCTAGAAACTGCCTCAAATTCTTAAATAGATAAATTAAAAAAAACAGCCACCTTATGATACAGTTCTTGGCTGTGTCTTTACCTGAATCAAAGTCCCCCCCAACTTTGTTCTGAGTCCATGGAAACCCAACAGGGTCTGGAAAGAGAGAAACCTAAGCATGGAAGCCAGAACTCGGTCTTACACTTGGGCCATTCCATCTGTGTTGATGATACTCAAGTTCCTCCAGGAACTGGGCTCACTCTAACTTGCCAGACACTCTCCCCCATATTAGTGTTGCTGTGATAAAACATCATAACCAAGGCAACCTATTAAAAAAAATGTGTTGAAGCCATGCCTGCCAGATGACCAGGTTGGTGCCCAACACAATCATCACCAGAGAGTCTTCCTCCAACAGCTGGTGGGAGTAGATGAAGAGACCCACACCCAAACATTTGGTAGAGTCCGGGGAACTCCTTGGAAGAGGGAGAGGATGGATTGTAGGAGCCAGAGGGGTTGAGGACACAGGAGAACACGCCCATAGAATCAACTAAGCAGGGTTCATAGGGACTCACAGAGAGTGAAGCGACAATCATGGAGCCTGCGTGGGTCTGTGCTGGGTCCTCTGTATACATGTTGTGGTTGTTTAGCTTGGTGTTTTGTGGGACTCCTAACAGTGGGAGTGAGGTTGTCTCTGACTCTTTTGCCTGCTCTCGGGACCCTTTTCTTCCTACTGTGTTGCCTTGTCAGTCTTGATATGAGGTCTTGATAGGTCTGTTCTCATTGTATTTTGTTATGCCATGTCTGGTTGATAATTGGGAAGCCTGCTCTTTTCTGAAGGGAAATGGGGGAGCACTGGATCCAGGGGAGAAGAGAGGTGGGGGCAGGGAAATGGGAGGAGTGGGGAGAGGGGAGACTGTGGCGGTCTGGATGTAATATATGAGAAAAGAATAAATAAAAAGGAAAACAAAAGACAGTATTTAAATTGGGCTTAGAGTTAGAGTCCATGACGGCAGCACAAAGGTGTAGTAACACAGATAATAATTGAGAGCCTACCTCTTTATTCACAGGCTGAAGGCAGAGAGAGAGAAACTGGGGAGTGGCAAGAGTCTTTTGAAAGCTCAAAGTATACCCCCAGCGGCACGCCTCCTCCAAGAAGGCCACACCTCTTAATCCTTCCACCAACTGAGGACCGAGTATTCAAACATATGCACTTGTGGAGCCATTCCCATGCAAGCCACCACACAATGCTGTCCTTGCCCAGGAAAGGACCTGGAATCCCATGTGTGTGCCTTTGTTCATCCACCCATTCCCATCTCAACAGAAGCTCCAGTCTTCCACACTGATAGGCATGCTCTCCTATTCTAGGGTGAGGTGGCGTGGGAGGGTGCCTATGTCTTTCTATAGTACTCTATGTTCTGCACTGAAACATTTGTAAAGAATTCTAGTACGGACTGAGCACTGTCTATGTGCCTAGCTGTCACTCGGCTAGGTTTATATTCTCTCCACACACCAACCCTATTGAGCTGACTTCTGGTTTTCTTCCATCTGTTTTTCCTCCTATCATGAGTGACTCACATATGTCTTGAAATGACTTAGTAACTTGTTTTGGGTCACCTGATGACAAGGTGACTGGACGGATTTGAACCTGGGGCATTCTGGTAATAGCACCCACTTTCTTAACCACTGGGATATGTAATGACAGGATAAATTAACTAACATCTTCCTCAAGAAAAGGTAAACTCACTAGGACAGGTTCCATATCAGCCTACTTGCTGATATGATCTCAGTAACAGATACAAAGGAAGTTGGCACTGAATGAAAAAGTTAAAAGTCTACTCCTTGGGTACCTGCTCTCTCTCTTCTAGGCCACAGTTGTCACTATTACACTTGCCAGGTTACTGTGCGTATGATCAAGATATGATAGAAAAAAAATAATTCACATATGTAACATGGGGATTATATGATCTGAGTACTCTTAAATTTGAACCCAGGATAATTTGAAGGGGCCATAATGGGATGTGGTGGACCCCAAGAAACACAACTACACTTCCTCCCTTTGGATACCCTCCCATCAGATCAACTCAGTCACATATTCGCAAATCTTCTTACAAGAGAAGCAGAGAAAGACATATGCAAACATTCCGCATGTGCTGAGGGATCAGCTGCTTGGAGATGGACTGTCAAGAGCCTGATTATCTCTCTGCTCTCAGATAATAGGCAGTGAAGTGTCCTCTGGGTGATAATATTTGTAGACACATTGTAGATTACTGAGCTAAGTATCTCACCAAGCAGATGGGAAATCCGCTAACAGAGTCCATCATGTGTCTGGTCTTTTCCTGGTCTCTCTTTCATACCTGTCACAGAGGATGAAGGCTGTGGAATCTGCCTGGCTGCATTTAAGTCTTGTCTTTACCTTTTACTGACTGTGGGACATCTGGCTGACTTGGTCTCTGTGCTGGTTAGTTTTTCGTCAACTTGATATGAGCTGCAGTTATCTGAAATGAGAGAACCGCAGCTGAGAAAATGCCTCCATCAGAGTGGCCTGCAAGCAAGTCTGCGGGCCATTTTCTTCATTAACGGTTGGTGTGGGAGGGCTCAGCCCACGGTGGGTGGTGTCACCTTTTGACAGGTAGTCCTGGACTACATAAATATGCAGGCTGTGCGAGACATGGGAGCAAGCCAGTTAGATGGTATCTGCTTCAGTTTCTGCCTCAAGTTCCTGCTCTAACTTCCCTCATGATGAAATAAACCCTTCCTACTCCAAGCTGCTTTGGGTCACGGTGTTTATCACAGTAGGAGAAACTGAACTTGGATAACCCTGTGCCATGATTTCCTACTTACAAAATCAACAAATTACAGCACTCCCTTGATTTGCTTACAAGTACTTAATGAGGACACACAGTTCTTAAAACTGTCTTGACAATGCACAGAAGCGTATCTGACTTATCACAAATGTCAAGTGAATGTGAGTCATTACCACATTTCTTCTGAGCTAGAATGGGCTTTAAAGATCTCTAGGTCAACTCTGATCACAGTGAGCGAGCCCTTAGTGACCTTGGCTGTGTGCAAGCTTCTGCAGCTAATGACTTCACAACTGCCAGAGATGGGCATGGTGGGGCCTTTCAGGAAACTCTTTCGAGGAGTCACGCTCTTAGTTTGCTATTAGTTTTGCTGTTCCATCCACACAGTGACCCCAGGTTGCCTTCTGCTCCAGTCGGACTTACAATTACTCTTCCTCCTCTACTTCACGAGCTTCAGGAGTTTAGAAGCAGGAGCTGCTAAGATCCTCCATGAAAGGACCAAGCAGATGCCATAGCAGGCTGCTCCATCTTCTCTCAGAGATCAGGCCTCAGTTTCAGTTTCCTGAGACTGAGCAAGCAGTTTCTGAGAGGGCCATGAACAAAAGACTACTAATCACTGATGCCCCTGCTAGCAGGGAGAGGGAGATAGGATGCACCAAGCCTGGGCCACTGAGGCAGCCCCCACAGTCAGTACGTGCTAGGCCAGCCTGCCTGCCTCCAAAGCAGCTCAAGGACAAAGCCTGGGACTTGTCCAGGCCTGCCCCAAAATGGATAACTATAACCCCCAACTAACCCTAGTCAATTAAAAGTTACTAACATGATTGCCACTGGCATAAACCAATCCTGAGTCTGTTCCTATACAGTCTGTAGACTCCAAGACCCCCCTTGTTTTAAAAACCCTGCCATGTTGCTACTCGGGGTCTCTCCTGTTCTTGCTGCTGCATCAAACGGACAGAGAGGCCCGGGTTAACTCGAAACAATAAAAGACTCTTTGCTTTTGCATAGGATTCCATCTCTTGATGGTCTTTGGGAGATTCTGGGTACAACACTCAGAGCTCTCCTGGTCCTCATCTCAAGTCAGTATCAGAAAATGGCTCTGTGGCGAAATCCCACTAAATGTGGAATGCTAGAGACCAGAGGAAATCTGAGAGTGTGTCTTAGTCAGGGTTACTATTGGGGTGAGGAAACACCATGACCAAAAATACTTGGGGAGAAAAGGGTTTATTTGGCTTATATACTTCCATATCACTGTTCATCAAAGAAAGTCAGGGCAGGAACTCATGCAGGGCAGGAACTTGGAGACAGGAGCTGATGCAGAGGCCATGGAGAGGTGCTAACTACTGGCTTGCTTCCCTGGCTTGCTTGGCCTACTTTCTTATAGAACCCAGGACCACCAGTCCAGGCAGGGTACCATCCACAATGGGCTGGGCCCTCCTCCATCCATCATTAATTAAGAAAATGTCTTACAGGCTTGCCTACAGCCCCATCTTATGAAGGCATTCTCCTTGGTGAAGAGGTTAAGACAGGCTCTCACTATACATCACTGGCTGTCCTGGAACTCGCTCTGCAGACCAGGCTGGCTTCAAATTCAGAGATCCATCTGCCCCTACCTCCTGAGTGCTGGGATTAAAGGCGTGTACCAGCACTGCCTGGCTTGGAGGCATTTTCTTAATTGAGGTTCCTTCCTCTCAGACGACTTTAGCTTGTGTCAAGTTGACGTAAAACTATCCAGCACAAAAGGTGGGGGGGGGACACACTCCCCACTTGCAGCCTCCTGCCATGTTACCATGTTACCCACACTAACACAGGAGAACACCTTCAGTGGACGCTTCACTTCCCCCCGCCCCCGCAACCTACTCACTCTATGCTTTACCCTAAGTTGTTAAGGGAATAGGGCTCCACTATTCACAGTGTTCTCTCTTCCAAGACCTACACAAAAGTACAGTGAACTCCAGATACCTACTTCTGTCTGCATTCTTGTCTCACCTCTCATTCCCACCCCTTGACAACTGCCCATCAGGCTAAATTCAAAGCTGTCTCCTCGGGTTGTGTAACTGTTTCCTCCTGGACTGAGACGTTCCATCCTGCCGGGAAGCTCCTTAACCAGGAAAGTCAACAACTCAAAATAGATTAAGGATGTCTCTGAAACTGACCAGATTCACTTGGTCCCTCCCTCCCTCCCAGACTAAACACAAAAAGCTGAGAGTCCCTGAGACAAAAGGAAGCTGAGCCGCAGAGACTCTGACACCAAACCGTCTGCCTGGAAGAAACAGAACCCAGGCAGCCTTTAGGGAGAGGTTTAGACCAGTCACTGGGAAAGGACACTCTCCAGCCTCTTGAGCTGCAGGCTGTGCAGTGTGCTCCAGATTCCCAGCTCTGTGAGCTGTCCCCCGTGCCGGGGTGGGCTTTGGTGATGCAGCTGTCTGCGAGTCTTTCTGGTTCTTTATCCCATCACCCATAGTCCTGTAAGTAACCCCAATAAAACCTATTGGTTCACCAGGTTGGACTTTGGTGGTATCCATGCTTCGGTCTGTCTTGGGATCCCTATCTGGGGTGAGTAGACATGTGTGTTGTGTCTCCCCAGGAATAGTTTGGTCACACAACACCCCAGGGGCTTGCCCAGATGCTGTGCCAAGAATCTCTCCTTTTCTGTCTTCTTATTCCTTTATTAAATTAGTTGCTATCTCTTTGCGCCGTGCATATCTGATAAACCACTCATTCATCACCATCATTGTACTAGGAACCATAAGGAACAGAATTTCCCCAGGGCCGCATGCTGAAGAAGAGGTTGATGCAGGGACCAGAGGGAGAGGCGCATCACACACTCCCTTGATGGCCCAGCCTACAGCTAAAGCTACATGTGCATATTTCCTGGCTTTTAAAAATCCCAATGCTGGTGGGATCAGGATCTATCCCTGGTGCATGACCTGGCTTTCTGGAACCCATTCCCTATGGCAGGACACCTTTGTTTGGGTTTCGGGGGGGGGGGGGGGGGGGGGGCTGGTCCTGCCTCACCTGAATGGACCAGGCTTTGCTGACTCCCTATGGGAGCCCCTACCCTCTTGGAGGAGGGGATGGGAGTGAGTCAAGGGGAAAGGCTGGGGAGGAGCAGGAGGAGAGATGAGAGGGAGATCTCTGGTTGATATGTAAAATGAATAAAAAAAAGTTCTTAAAAGAACAAAAAAATCCCAATGCTGCTCCCGGGAAGACGAAGAAATTTTCCCTTCCTACTTCTGTACTGGTGTGGTGGTTTTCTTTTGGTCTGATGGCAAGCTGGGACCTCAGATTCCAGACTCCAGAAACTCTGTGGCTATAAAGAGAGGGTATGTAGGCACCCACTTTCACCAGGCGGGTAGAGGTAAGGTCCTCCAGACCCCACCACCACTCTCCTGTCAGGAGCTGCCCCTGTCCCTGACGGTTCACTGGGAATTGCCCCTCACGAAGCCCCGGAAGGCCAGTGGCTAGCTGGAGCATACAAGACCTGTTCCTTCTGCTTGCCTAGGGATAAGCTTGAAGTGCAATCGAAGGGTTTCCCACTGCATGAGCTGAGGCTGAAATGCAGTGTGCTGCCTTTCAGCTCTTAGTAGCCATCCCTGCCTTCTTCATCTCACAGGGGGAAAGTTCTCCAGAGCGCTTCCCAGTGCACCGGCATGCTCATCCCAGAGGCCGCTTCCAGGAAACGCAACCGTGGCAGTGGCACCTTCAGACTGCACAGAGCACACTGTTGCTGCCGCACACCTGGCGCATCCTGCTTTCTTTAACAAGCTCCAACAAATGAACGCAGGACCAAGGGGATGCTGATGTAAGATGTGAGCACACAGGCTGCAAGAGAGGCGGCCACAGGGAGAGGCTTCACCCTGGAGGCCTGGGGACTAGAAACGCGGGCCTACAAACTCCAGACCGCATTGCCTCTGCCGTAGCACAGAATACAAAATGAGAGGCGTTCGTGACGAGCACTGCACGCTCTCTGTCTGTCACAAGGCTGTATGCATTGAGAGGGAGAATGGGGGATACAGGGCAAGTAACCACGGTGTGTGTGTGTGTGTGTGTGTGTGTGTGTGTGTGTGTGTGTGTGTG
>CABHPQ010156084.1:26201-39787 GCA_902168405.1 Peromyscus aztecus
ATTTCATCTGAGACAAGCTGTCTCACTGACCCGAGAGCTCACCACTTCGACTAGACTGGTGGCCAGTGAGCTCTGAGGACCCACCTGTTTCCCTCCCCCTCACCTGAGCCTCCAGCACTGGGGTTACAGATGCATGCCCCTGTGTACAGCTTTTATGTGGATGTTTCATTCTCCTACAGACACGCTTACTCAATCATGTTCATGGCTGCTCTATTCGCAATAGCCAGAACCTGGAAACAACCTAGATGTCCATCAGCAGATGAATGGATAAAGAAAATATGGTACGTTCATACAATGAAATGTTACTCCACTGTTTAAAAAAACGAAATCACGAACTTCACAAGTAAATGGATGGAACTGGAAACTGATCTCCCTGACTGTGATAACTCAGACCCAGAAGGACAAATATTGTATGTGTTTGCTTACACACAGATGTTAGCTGTTTAAGTCATTGATGAGTAAGATACAATTTGTATAGCCACAAAGATCAGGTAGAGAGTAAGGGACTTGGGGGAAGGGGTGGATCTCCCTAGGAAGGGGCAATAGAATAGACAGTTATGGATGGACAAGACAGGAACTGGACAGGGAGGATCAAACAAGGAAGGGAAGGGGCAGCTAATACTAAGGGTCACTTGAGGGGTCATATGGAAACCTCATACAGTAGAAGCTTTCTATAGTATGGACATATATGAAGGCAACCAAAATAAAATCGCCAAATAACAGGGGAGATGGAACCCCAACTGGATATCTCTCAGCACCAAAAGAAGCTTCCAGTACTGTGAATGGGTTACATCTACTCAAGCTGTTGGGCAACGGGTCGCATGGGAACCACTAAACAACCCAGGCTATTGCTGAGGCTGTTGTTAACAAACTGACAGCAAGACCATGTTGCTGAAGACAACACCTACACGGCTCTTTGAACAAGGGGAAGTTGAGCGGGTGCCTCCCGGGAGCCTGCACGCTATGGACTAGTAGAGTACTGGAAGGTATTCTGCATGCTACCAGAAGAGGAAAGAAAGCAAACACCAACCTGGCTATAAATCCTTCTGTCTGCAATGGTGACCTTCCTGGGAGAGACACTGGTGGGTGCAATAATGGCATAAAGCTTGTAGGAGTAACCAACATACATCTGATTGGAGTTAAGGCCCACTCCATGAGACCGCACCCACACCCAGTCCTGCTTGGGTAGCCAAGAACCCGAGACTAGATAGGACAGAGACCAGGAGGAAAACCAAATGCTGCTGTTCTGCTAAAGGACCATAACAATAAAAAGACTCCTAATGACAGTCTGCTAGTCACAGAGCAGTGCCTGGCTCAGCCATCATCAGAGGAGCTTCCTCCTGCAGCAGACGGGACAAACACAGAGACCCATAGCTGGGCAATGTGCAGAGAGTGGGAGACCTTAGAGCACTCATTCCCTAAAAGGGATGGTTCCACTTAAATTAAAATGTTCCCTCCCCTCGGGGCTCAGGGAACCCTGCGGAAGAGGAGGCAGAAAGAGTATAGGAGCCAGAGGGGGTGGAGGACACTAAGGAAACAAGGTCTTCTAAACGCAGCAGGACCAACACACACATGAACTCAGAGACTGAGGCAGCATGCACAAAGCTACACAGGTCTGCACCAGATGGGGTCCTAGAGCTGAAAAAAGTAGACACACACCCCATCCCTAACAGAGAAGCTATCTTCAATTGACAGCCACTTGCAAAGGAAAACTTAGTTTTCTTAAAGGGAGTCTCACTTGGAAAACAGAGAAGTCTTAAGGACAGGCCCTATGTCCAGCAGTAGATGCCAACACAAAACAAACTCAAAAGCATCTTCGGAGGGTCACTTAACGGAGACTATGAGGGTCTAGCCCCTTGATAGTCCTCTCTCAGGGTCCGGGAAGAATGTACAACCAGCTGATAATTAATCTTTGGTGATGGGAAATGAATCTAAGTACACCAAGCTCTTTGTCCCTCTACTTTATTCCTCTGGAATAAAATCCTGTCTACACTGCTGTGGGATGTTCTGTATGGCAAATGTGTTGCTAATAAAACACTGATTGGCCAGTGGCTAGGCAGGAAGTATAGGCGGGACTAACAGAGAGAATTAAAAGAGCAGGAAGGCGGAGGGAGTCGCAGCCAGCCACCGCCAGGACAAGCAGCATGTAAAGATGCCGGTAAGCCACCAGCCATGTGGCAAGGTATAGATTTATGGAAATGGATTAATTTAAACTATAAGGACAGTTAGCAAGAAGCCTGCCACGGCCATACAGTTTGTAAGCAATATAAGTCTCTGTGTTTACTTGGTTGGGTCTGAGCAGCTGTGGGACTGGCAGGTGAAAGAGATTTGTCCTGACTGTGGGCCAGGCAGGAAAACTCTAGCAACACTACACAGCTTCAGTTCTATTCTTGTGCCTAGCTCCTCTCTTGCCTGATTTCTTTCTAACCTTATCTACTGTTCCCTCTAAGTTCTGTCTTAATTCTCTCATCTTAATTCTGCCTCATCTAGGTCCTTTTCACCTCATTCTTACCCAGCTAGTACTTCCCCATCTGGCCCTTCCTCATCTTCCATCTCGTCCACACGTTCTCTCTGGTCAAAATCCTCCTTATCCCACTCATTTCTCTGTCCTCAAGTTCTCCTTATACCTCAGTCCCTTCAGTGTCTGAGGTGTTCAGTTATAAACCCAAGCCATAGTGACCCTCTGCTAGAGCAAGGTCACCAAGCTTGAATTCTTACAGGGTCATAAAGGCAGGTAAGAATTTTCCTCAGGCAGTGGCCATCAGGCTTTCTTTTACAACCCAAATGAGTGCTAATGATTGGTTAGTCAAGAAGAGAATTTATTTGCTCAATCTACATTCCTAGAAGAGATTAGGTAAGAAATTAGGAGTCTATTAGTAAGACTGTAAGGAAAGAGAGTCTCACCCTAAACAGCACAAGAAGTAAAGCTATCCTCCTGACCTAGGAGACAAGTGTTGTTTCGTTTGACCTTGGATGCTTGAGAGCTATTTTAGATGAATACACTGTTAGGAGTTCTTGGAAGCATGCATAGCATTACAAGAAAATCACTGTAGGAACCAGGTAATATATATACAAAAGCTAAAATATCACCAAGACTTCTTAAGCCATGGCTTGACCTTTGGAGAAGTCCTTGACTTTTCCAAGTAGTAGCTTTTGTGATAGTAGCTGAATTCCATTATGTTTTCCTGTGGCTTGCAGCAGTCACTGTCTCCTAATGTTAAGTCAGAGAAGGCTTGGTGTGTGTGTGTGTGTGTGTGTGTGTGTGTGTGTGTGTGTGTGTGTGTGTGTGTTTTACCTCATAATTCCTTTCTGTATCTATTATGGCTTCCACTGTGGGGTTTTACAGGATTCATGAGTATGTGACTGTGTGTGTCTCTGCATCTATCTGCATTTCTTGTGTATTTTCCTTGGCTCTTTTTCTTGTTTGGTTGTTTTGTCCTTTTCCAATTCATTTGGTTTTTTTATTCATCTCATTGTATTTATTTTACTATTATCCCTTAGATGCCTGTTTGTTTTCTTTTTTATGTATTTTTTATTTTTCTATTCATTTTACATACCAACCACAGATTCCCCTGTCCTCCCTCCTCTCGCCCCCCAGCCTTTGCCCACAACCCATCCCCATTCCCACCTCTTCCAAGGCAAGGTCTCCCATGGGGAGTCAGCAGAGCCTGGTACATTCAGTAGAGGCAGATCCAAGACCCTCCTCCCTGCACCAAGGCTGTGCAAAGTGTCTTAGCATAGGCACTAGGCTCCAAACAGCCGGCTCATGCACTGGGAACAGGTCTGCCTGTTTGTTTTCTAACCAGAGAGAGACAGGGTGTGGATTCCAATGGAAGGGAAGGTGAGGAGACACTGGGAAGAGAGGGGGGAAAGGAAATTGTAACCAGAATATATTGCATGAAAAAAAAATATTTTCAATAAAAGGAAAAGAAAAAAATGCTAGCCAGGCAACATTTGTATTAAGTGGAAAGAAAATCAGAAATCTCATCAGGATTCTGGACTCGCTAGAGGAAATACAAAGTATGAGAAAGATGGCAGTCAACACTAAAGGTCCAGTTCTGTCAGCAAAGAGCAGTGTGGGAAACGGAGAGACACATGATTTTCTCAGACAAATAAATGAGAAAGGAGAAAAAGACAGAGGCTTGAGGGATAAAAGCAAACATGAAGTGTGGGTATTTGGGCAGCTACTAACATCCTCAACTATAAAGACACAGTTAAGATCTCACAGGAAGCCTGAGGGATGGCTCAGTTAATAAAGTCTTTGCAGTGCGAACATGAGGACCTGAGTGCAGACCACCACCACCCCGCTACCCAGGCATGTTTGAAAGATAAATAAATACATAGACCTGGGTATGGTGGGTGATGGGTGAGATCATTCTGTATGCCATGAAAATGTGTTGCTCTGATTGGTTGATAAATAAAGCTGTTTGGCCAATGGTGAGGCAGAATAAGGTTAGGTGGGACATTCGAAAGAGAGAGAAAAGGAGGAAGACAGAGCAGGGGAGACGCTGCCAGCCGCCACCAGAAGAAGCAAGATGTAAAGGTACTGGTAAGCCACGAGCCACATGGCAAAGTATAGCTTTATAGAAATGGGTTAATTTAAGATATAAGAACTAGATAACAAGAAGCCTGCCAAGGCGATAGTTTAAAAATAATATTAGCCTGGGTATGTTTATTTGGGTCTGAGTGGCTGCAGGACCGATGGGTGAGGGAGATTTGTCCTGACCGCAGGCCAGGCAGGACACAGGAAAACTTTCAGCTACAGGTGTGTGCATTTTTAACCCCACCAGTGGAAAGGCAGAGACAGGTGGTCCCATGCCCACACACAAAAAGGCTGTACTAAATGGACCCTGCAGGTTTTTTTTGAAGAAGACAGTATAAGAAGTTGGAAGGTGCCGGGCGGTGGTGGCGCACGCCTTTAATCCCAGTACTCGGGAGGCAGAGCCAGGTGCATCTCTGTGAGTTCAAGGCCAGCCTGGGCTACCAGGTGAGTTCCAGGAAAGGCGCAAAGCTACACAGAGAAACCCTGTCTCGAAAAACCAAAAAAAAAAAAAGAAGAAGTTGGAAGGTAAAGTTGGGGATGGGCAGAGAGGAGGGGAAGGGATGGGGGTCAATTTGATTCAAACACATTATATCTGTGTATGAATATTAAATAAAATGTTTTAAAATAATGATCATGAAAAAGTATGAAAACTTTGTAGATTATATTTGAAAGGTTTTTTTCAATACTAAAATCTTACTTAAGCAGTAGAAACAAAAGCCCAAGGGTGCAAAGTAAGATTACAAAAGAGATTAATCCAGGACAGGAGTTTTGGTGCACAAATTAATTCTATACATTCCTAGGCATCTGTTGTGGGTGTGGCCATATTGTCTCTGTGTCTATAGCCACCAACAAGAAAGAGGAACTAGGAATAGTGTGAAGGCTCCCAGTGCCTACACAGGAAAAGAAACAGATCTTCAAGTACAGCACCATTCCAACACTGAGGCCTGAGCAAACCTCTCCTCTGGGTCCTCATTAGAGAGCTACAGAAAGGAACCATCCTCAAACACACCCAAAACAAACCCGGGACACCTCTCTCCCTAACTTGATTTACCAAACATTTCAAGTGTCTACACCAACCGTGATGACCAGGCTAAGAGCCAAAAGACCCGTCCCTTCCCCACTAGAAAGATGCTGGCTAAACTCCGTCTCAGCACACGCAGGGAGCATCGAGCATGTTTTATAAATAAGGTGCTTCTGCAGGCAGAGAGCTTGGAGTCTACTGGGAAATGCTGCTGTTCATGAACCTACGCCATTGTGTAAAAATGAAACGTGCCACAGGAGAACAACATTGATCCCTGGAAGTGTATCCACGGGCCTAATTCTGATTCTCAGGACAAATTAGTGTTTTTCTGAGAAACGGCTGAAGCCAAATACAGAGATCATCCTGAACTGTTGGTCTCTTTCCCCATCCTCATATTCCTTATCCACACTGCTCCAAAATACACCTTGAAGTGAGAACTCCTCACCATGCCACCATTTTACCAGTTCCAAACTCTGTGATTTCCTACCAGACAAAAGAAAAAGCCTGTTTTTGCAGCTACATATGCTACATAATCAGCTTCCTGCCCACAGCCACAAAGAGAGCTTCAAGGGGCTTGAACTACATCACACCACACTCCTTCTCAAACTTTCCAAAGGATTCCTTTCGTTCACTACAGAAATCTAACTTTTGAGTCAAACACATCTACAGGGCCCCACCCATCTTCCTGAGAAAGAGACCACTGAAAGGGGACAGAGTAAGCTGCCGGGCCTTGGTGGTTACTCATTAGAATGATGTGGGCTTCCTTCTCCTTCGTCCTCATATTCCCTCAACAGCTTTGCTACAAAACATGGAAGTGGGCCACAAAGCCCAAGGGTTCAGAGCATGGGACCCCCTTGGGGCTGGAACAGCCAATACGGATGAGGCTCAAGAGGCTCCCCTCAAGACAAATGTGTAAACAAAGGCTTGGCGGGAATGGTTAAGAAGGCCAAACCCTCAGTACCTAAAATGCCCTCATTAAGCCTCAAATCAATTCAGGTATCAGACTGTCGAGCACAGTCCCTTCATAGGGAATCCCTCTCCCTTGATGTGAGGCACCAGGGCCACCACGGGAAGATCTAAAGAAGGCCTTGGACTTCATCTGCTGCTACTTAGACTGTAAGTCACTAACTTTGGAGGTCACAGCGCTGGGCCACTGTCAGCTAACCACTAGGTCTGCAATGGCTCATGCTTCTGGCCTTTGGCCTATGATTAACAGTTGCTAAGGTTGCTTTGGGAAACATAAAAGCTGCTTTTGCTAAAAACACTAACACTTCACTTGAGCCTACAGATCTCTGATGAGGATCTAAAAATGAGCTAAAAGGCTTATCTCTATTTGTATATTGTGTCTATCCCCTTTCCTGGCTTAACCCTTAACCCTTCGAGTGTCTCCTGCTCTGCATGGGAATCATAGTTTTAAAATGCTTTGGCCAAGACTAATAGAGGGTGAAGCAGCCTATTTTCAGTTACAAGCAGGATGGGTTTCTTGTGCCTTGCCCTTGAACCCTCTCTGTAGCTCAAGCACCCCAAGTCCCTAGCCTTGTTGGATAAGGCCAGGCCACACCATAGGCCACAGTGTTTAAGCAAGAAGCCACTGACAGCTGTGTGAATAACTAACTCAGCAGCTCCTGGGTTAAGTAAACCACTCACTGGCCTAAGAACTTCAAAGCCGTGATGCTTGTAGACACAAGGCAAACACATTTGGAAACCACAGCTATGTTCATTGAGAAATGACCCGGTCTCAGCACACCCTAGAGAAACAAGAGCTGCTGGAGCCTGTGTAGCCCGACCAACTCTTTGATCAGCATGGACTCCCTTTTCCTCACCAGCTGAGGTCCCACTAAAGACGCCTGTCCCACTCGCGGAGACTTGCCCTGCTTTCTGCTGTCCGCCTGCCCATACGATTCCACCGCAAAACACGGTCTCACCCTGTCTCTTGCTGCTCCTAGCTTTCCTCTGCTAAAATTGTTTTTTTTTTCTTTTATTGAAAATTGATTTTTCTCACATAAAGTATGCTGATTACATTTCCCCCTCTATCTCCCAGTTCCTCCCCTCCCATCTGGATTGCCCCCCCTTCCTGTCTCTCATTAGAAAATAAGCAGATTTCTATGAGATAATAATAAAATAAGCTAAAACAAAAATTAACACATTGGAATAGGACAAAACAAACAGAAGGAAAAAGGTCCAAGAAAAGGAAATATATATATAGTCAGACACCCACTCATTTGCACACTCAGGAATCCCATAAAAACTAGAAACAATATATATGCAAAGGACCTTTAGGAAAAACAAGACAAGAATGTGTGTGTGTGTGTGTGTGTGTGTGTGTGTGTGTGTGTGTGTGTGTAAGATAAAACCTTTTTATAAAGTGGTAGTACACACCTTTAATCCCAGCACTTGGGAGGCAGAGGCAGGTAGATCTTTGAGTTCGGGGCTTGCCTGGTCTACAGAGATTGTTCCAGGACAGCCAGGGCTACACAGAGAAATTCTGTCTTGAAAAAATAAAACAAAACAAAATAAAGCCCTGCCTGACAAATTATAAGACAAAGAACTTCCAAAGATGCCACGGTGCCGTTGAGTTCATTCTCGGTTGACCAACTATTGCTGAGCACGGGACCTACCCTTAAGAGTGGTTTGTTTCCCCGGTGAGACGCCGTTAGAGAAAACTACTTTTTCATTTGCAAGTAGTTATCAATTGAAGATAGCTTCTGGGTTAGGGATGGGGGGGGTATCCACCTCCTTCAGCTCCAGGACCCCATCTGGTGCAGATCTGTCCAGGCGCTGTGCATGTTGCCTCCGTCTCTGAGCTCACGTGTGCACCAGCCTTGCTGTGTCTAAAAGGTCTTGATTCCTTAGAATTCTCCATCCCCTCTGGCTCCTATACGCTTTCTGCTCCTCTTCCACAGAGTTCCCTGAGCCCCTGAGGGAAGGGATTTAGTGGATCCATCCCATTTAGGGCTGAGTGTTCCAAGGTCTCTCACTCTGCATAAGATGTGGCTGTGGGTCTCTGTGTGTGTTCCCATCTGCTGCAGGAGGAAGCTTCCCTGATGATGGCTGAGCAACACACTACTCTATCTACAGGTATAACAGAATGCCATTAGCAGTGATTTTATTGCTTTTTGTTGAAACAGTAGATTTGGTTTTACCCTAGGTCTCTGGGCTCTCTAGTCTCAGGTTCTCGGTCACCCAAGCGGTGTCAGGTATGGGTTCCATCTCGTGGAGTAAGCAGGTCTTAAGTCAAATCAGACATTGGTTGGTGACTCCCACCAGATTCGTGCCGCCCGCCATTGCTCTAGCTTGTATTGCAGGAAGGACAGCACTGTAGATCAAAGGGTCTGTGGCCGGGTTGGTGTTTACATTTCTCTTTTTGTGGCATGCAGACTGCCTTCCTGTACCAAAGACACTAGAGTGTAGGGATAAAAAGCTCTAAGAAGGCAGCAGCTCAACTTTCTCTGTGTTCAATGAGTTGTGTTGGTGTTCTCTTCAGTAACAGGGCCTCGCTGTCAGTTTGTGGAGAGCAGCCTAGAGTCTTGACAATAGCATAGACTATTTGGGGGCTTCCATCTTGGGTGTCCCTAACAACTCAATTAGATGTAACACAATCCCAGTACTGGAAACTTCCCTTGGTGACAAGAGATTTGACAATTTCATTTGGGTTGCTTTCATATAGGTAAATATTTTAGGGAGCTAAATAATTAAGTGGCCCTTAATTTTAGCTGTCTTTCCCCATATTCCCTCCCTTGTTCCCTCTTCCCTATCTTATTCCCTTTTTCCCTCCTCATCCCCACTTGATCCTCCCATCCCACACCCTCATCTACTCATAACTATCTGTTCTATTTCTTTCTCCTAGGGAGATCTATCTGTCCCCACCTAATCCCTTACTCTATACCTAACCTCTGTGCTTCTATGGATTCTAACTTAGTTATCATTGACTTAACAGCTAATATCTGCATAAGCATATACATACCATATTTGTCTTTCTGGGTCTGGGTTACCTCACTCAGGGTGATTTTTTTCTAATTCCATCCATTTATATGAGAATTTCATTATTTCATTTTTTAATGGCCAAGTAATACTCCATTGTGTAAATGTACCACATTTTCTTTTTCTACACATCTATTGAAGGACATCAGGTTGTTTCTAGATTCTGGCTATTATGATTAGAGCAGCAATGAACATGGCTGACCAACTGTCTCTGTGGTAGGATGTAGAGTCCTTTAGGTATATCTAGAAGTGGAATAGCTGGATCTTGAGGTAGATCGATTCCCATCTTTCTGATGTGCTGGCACACTAATTTCCTTAGTGACTGTACAAGTTTGCACTCCCACCAGCAATGGATGAGTGTTGTGGGAGACTCTGGGAGTCCAGCTCCCACTTTTCCCACCTTTTCTAGGGTTCTTAGGAGGAGGAAAGAAGGATAAGAAAATATCAGATAGAAAGAGAGACCTAGGCAACAAGAAGAAAGACAGAAACTCAGGATAGCTTCGGGAGGGCCTGGATCAATACTCAGCAGCCTCGTCCTTTATTGAAAAGGGCTTTTTATAACATGCCAAGAAGAGAGGCAAAAGACTTCCCCCTTGCAAGATCAAAGCACACCATACAGTCAAGTGTAGACCCTTCCAAACACCAGGTAAACACGCCTGTGGTCAAATCATCCCATTATGCGGCCCTGCTGGGTAAAGCAGCTTAGATTCTCTGACCCTGAGTAAGTTCTCACTAGGAAGCCTCTGTGGGCTCCCACAGAGTGTTCTCCTTACTCTACTTCCTCATCAGCACGAACTGTCACTTGTTTTATTGATCTTACATTCTGACTAGCATAAGATGAAGTCTCAAGGTAGTTTTGTTTTTCATTTCCCTGATGACTAAGGATGTTGAATATTTTTTTCAGATTTATTTATGTATACGGATGTTTAGTCTGGGTGTACATCTGCACACCAGAAGAAGGCATCAGATCCCATGGGACTACAGTTATAGACAGTTGTGAGCTGCCATGTAGTGAGTGGCTGGGAATTGAACTTCCAGAACCTCTGGAAGAGCAGCCAGTGCTCTTAACACCTGAGCTATCCCTCCAGCCCTGTTGAACATTTATTTTAAGTGTTTCTTGGCCACTTGAGTTTCCTCATTTGAGAATTCTCTGTTTAGATCTCTACCCCATTTTTTCAATTGGGTTGTTTGTTTTCTTGATATCTAGTTTTTTTGAGTTCTTTATATATTTTAGATATTAGCCCTCTATCAGATGTGTAGTTGGTAAAAATCTTCCTGTTCTGTAGGCTGGTGCTGGCACTTTGTCCAAATAATGGTGTTCTTTGCCTTACAGAAGCTTTTCAGTTTCAGGAGTTCCCATTTATTAATTGTTGATCTTAATGCCTGTGCTATCAGTGTTCTGTTCAGGAAGTCTTCTCCTGTGCCAGTGAGTTCAAGGCTATCCCCACTTCCTCTTCTGTCAGGTTCAATGTATCTGGTTTTATGTTGAGGTCTTTGATCCATTTGGAGTTGAGTTTTGTGCAGGGCAATAAGTATGGATCTACTTGGATTCTTCTACCAGCAGCCATCCAGTTAGACCAGCACCATTTGTTGAAGATGCTGTCTTTTTTTTTTCACGTATACTTCTGCCTTCTTTATCAAAAATCTGGTGTCCATAGGTGTGTGGATTTATGGCTGGGTCTTCAATTCGATTCCATTGATCTATGTGTCTGATACTATGCCAATACCACGCTGCTTTTATTACTAAACCTCTGTAGTACAATTTGAGGTTGGGGATTGTGGTGGTTTGGAAGAAAATGGCCCCCAAAGGGAGTGGCACTATTAGGAGGTACAGCCTTGTTGGAGGAAGTGCGTCACTGTGGAGGAGGGCTCTGAGGTCTCACATATGCTCAAACCATGCCCAGTGAGACAGACCACTTCCTGTTGTCTTCTGATCAAGATGTAGCCAGCACCATGTCTGCCTTCACACTGCCATGCTCCCTCCCATGACGATAACAGACTAAATCTCTGAACTGTAAGCCACCACCTCAATTAAATGCTTTCCTTATAAGAGTTGCCCTGGTCATGATGTCTCTTCACAGCAATAGAAACCATAACCAAGACAGAAGTGGTGATGCCTACAGTAGTTCTTTCATTATTCAGGATTGTTTCTCTTACCTTGGGTTTTTTGTGTTTCCATATGAAACTAAAAATTGTCCTTCCAATTTCTGCCAAGAATTGTGTTGGAATTTTGGTGGGAATTACATTGAATCTGTAGATTGCTTTTGGTAGGCTGGTCCATTTCCTCTGTTAATCCTACTGATCCATGAGTATCTTCCCATCATTTCTAAAACATCACTGCCCCTTTCCATCTCAGGGCCTGTCCTATACTCTCCCCGGGGCCTTCCCTCGACGTGCATTGTTACTTCATTACTTCAATTGTGTTTCCAGTGTCATTGTCTTTGTGTGGTTTTCCACAAATCATCCTTGTACACTTAGAAGTAGACTGTGGTTTGTTTTTGTTTTATTGTAGTATACTGTATTGTATTATTATTCCTTAGAAAGCTGTGTGGATCCAGATGGGAAGGGAGGTGAGGAGGAACTGGGAGGTGTAGGGGCCGGGGAAACTGTAATCAGAATATATTGTATGAAAAAAACTATTTTAATAAAATAAATAAATAGAAGAAGTAAATTCCAGTAGTTCTTTGTAGGTATTTATTGTATTTGCTTAGTTATATATTCTTATGCCAGGAACATTTGACACTCAATAATTCCAGGTAAATTAAAGAATGAAATACCCAGTAAAATGAATGGGACAGGCTGGAGAGATGGCTCAGTAGATAAGTGCTCGCTGAACAAGCATGAAGACCTGAGTTCAGATTCTTAGCACCCACACAAACACCGGGTGGGTAGAGCCGGATGCTTGCAACCATGGTGTTCAAGAGTCAAAGATGAACTTCCCAGCGTAAGCTGGCTAGCTAGATGCCCTGATCTGCTGAGCTCGGCAGTCAGGTGAGACCCCACCTTAGTCTGTAAGGTGGAGGAGGAAGACACCCGGCATCATCCTCTAGACTTCATAGCCATGCGCACACTTACACACATACCTGCACAAACATGTGTGCCCCCACACATGTGAGCATGCAAACACACATACATGAGAAATGTCTATATTCCACTTTCCGAGTAGGTCGTGGTATATGCCTTAACCACATGGTAAACAATAGTGCCTTTGCAAGCATTCTGGTGAGCACCTGAGCACCTGACCACCTGCCCACTGCGTGTCTGCAAAGGTTCTCCTGCCAAATTTCTTTCTGATGGGCTAAGGAAACCTCAGCATTTAGGCAGAGCTGAGCTTCCTCCTGGAAATAAAAGCCGTTTCAAGAGAGAGTTCCTTGCAATTGTCTCCTGTGGCCTCCTAACCTTCCAGGTGTAATGTGAGCAAGCAGGCATTCTGAAACTCTAGCTGCCTTGGGAGACAGTTGATTGCCTCTGAAGACTGAGAAAGGAATCATACAAAAGGCTGTTACAACCACCATAAAACACAAGGGGGCAGCACTTTCCACCCTTACTTTTAAAATCTGCAACAAAGTTAGGTATTCAACAGATTGTCTAAATCGCAGTGTATTAGTCACCAGTGAAAATAGGAACTATAGCTATAAGCAGCCACATGAAAGACTCCCACAACACACTGCCAGACACCAAGTGTGTGTGTGTGTGTGTGTGTGTGTGTGTGTGTGTGTGTGTGTGTGTGTTGTTCACAAACAGTCCAAACTAAAGTATCTTGTCTGGGATATATTCATAGATGGTGAAACTATAAGGAACAGTGAGGAATGGCAGCCTCCACTGTGAACTGACCACAGTGGAGGCACCCAGGGTCAGGAGGGTACACAGATGGTGAATGGGCCCTGCTGCGTTCAGTCCCTTCACCTTGGCAGAAGGTACGCACGTTCCCAGTTGATGTTTATTTGTTAAACTTCTCATCAGCGGTTTGGTAACCATCCCGGCAGCAGGGGAGATATTCAAAGGAGAGACACCTGGGCCCTTCCTTTGGCCATCACCCCA
>CABHPQ010156086.1:0-48602 GCA_902168405.1 Peromyscus aztecus
AATGAAATAGACTTCAAACTAAAATTAAAAGAGAGGGAGAAGGACATTGAAGATTCATCAAAGGAAAAATCCATAAAGAAGAAGTCTCAATTCTGAACATTTATTCCACAAATACAAGGGCACCCACATTTGTAAAAGAAATATTACTAAGGCTTAAATCACATATCAAACCCCATACATTAACAGTGGGAGATTTCAACACCCCACTCTCAGCAACAGACAGATCTTCCAGACAGAAACTTAACAGCAAAACAAGGGAACTAACAGATACTATGACTCAAATGGACTTAATAGACATCCACAGAACATTTCACACAAACACAGAAGAATATACCTTCTTCTCAGCACCTCATGGAACCTTCTGACCACATTCTCAGTCATAAAGCAAATATCAATAGCTACAAAAAAATTGGAATAACCCCTTGTATCTTATGGGACCACTACAGACTAAAGTTAGAGTTCAACAACAACACAAAGTACAGAAAGCCTACAGACTCATGGAAACTGAACAACTGTCAACCACTTCTGGGTCAAGAGAAAAATAAAGAAATCAAAGACTTCCTAGAATTCAATGAAAATGAAACCACAACACACCCAATCTTATGGGGGACACTATGAAAGCAGTGCTAAGAGGAAAGTTCATAGCACTAAGTGCCTACATAAAGAATTTGGAGAAATCTCACACAAGTGATTTAGTAGCACACCTGAAAGCTCTAGAACAAAAAGAAGCAAACTCACCCAGGAGGAGTAGATGGCAGGAAATAATCAAACTTAGGGCTGAAATCAATAAAATAGAAACAAAGAGGACAAGGTTCTTTGAGAAAATCAACAAGATAGACAAGCCCTTATCCAAACTAACCAAAAGGCAGAGAGAGAATATTCAAATTAACACAATCAGAAATGAAAAAGGAGACATAAAAATAGATACTGAGGAAATCCAGAGAACCATTAGGTCATACTTCAAAAACCTGAACTCCACAAAATTGGGAAACCTAAAAGAAATGGACAATTTTCTGGATAGGTACCACATACCCAAATTAAATCAAGACCAGATAAACAATTTAAATAGACCTCTAACCCCTAAGGAAATAGAAGCAGTAATTAAAAGTTTCCCAACCAAAGAAAGCCCAGGGCCACATGATTTCAGTACAGAATCCTGCCAGAATCTTAAAGAAGAATTAGTACCAACACTCCTCAAATTGTTCCACACAATAGAAACAGAAGGAACATTGCCAAACTCTTTTTATGAAGCTACAGTCACCCTGATACCCAAACCAGACAAAGATGCAACAAAGAGAATTACAGACCAATCTCCCTCATGCACATTGATGCAAAATACTCAATAAAACACTCGCAAATTGAATCCAAGAACACACAAAATAAGTCTTCCACCATGATCAAGTAGGCTTCATCCCAGAGATGCAGGGATGATTCAACATAGGAAAATCTGTCAATGTAATCCACCATATAAACTAACTGAAAGAGAAAAACCACATGACCATCTCATTAGATGCTAGAAAAGCCTTTCACAAAATTCAATACTCCTTCTTGGAGTAATCAGGGATACAAGGAACATACCTAAACATAATAAAAGCAATGTACAAGTACAACAAGCCAACAGCCAACATCAAACTAAATGGAGAGAAACTCAAAGTGATCCCACTAAAATCAGTAGCAAGACAAGACTCTCCACTATGTCTATTCAATATGATAATCAAAGTTCTAGCTAGAGCAAAAGGCAAGAAAGTGAGATCAAGGGGATACAAATTGAAAAGGAAGAAGTCAAACTTTTGCTATTTGCAGATGATGTGGTAGTATACATAAGTGCTCCCAAAAATTCTACCAGGGAACTCCTACAGCTGATAAATACCTTCAGCAATGTGGTGGGGTACAGGTTAACTCAAAACAAAATTAATAGCCCTCCTATATTTAAATGATAAATGGACTGAAAAAGAAATCAGGGAAAATTACCCTTTACAATAGCCACAAATAACATAAAATATCTTGGGGGTAACTCTAACCAAACAAGTGAAAGACCTGTATGACAAGAATCTTAAGTCTTTGAAGAAAGAAATTGAAGAAGATATCAGAAAATGGAATGATCTCCCATGCTCTTGGATAGGTAGGGTTAACATAGTAAAAATGGCAATCTTACCAAAAGCAATCTACAGATTCAATGCAATCCTCATCAAAATCCCAACAAAATTATTCACAGATCCCCAAAAGAATAACACTCAACTTCATATGGGAAAACAAAAATGTCAGGATAGCCAAAACAATCCTGTTCAAAAAGGAACCTCTGGAGACGTCACCATCCCTGACTTCAAACTCTACTATAGAGCTATAGTAGTGAAAACAGCTTGGAATTGGCATAAGAACAGACATGTAAATCAATAGAATTGAATCAAAGACCCTGACATTAATCCACGAAGCAAAGAACACCTGATTTTTGACAAGGAAGCCAAAACTATATAATAGAAAAAAGAAAGCATCTTCAACAAATGGTGCTGGCATAACTGGATGGTGGCATGTAGAAGAATGCAAATAGATCCATATCTGTCACTGTGCACAAAACTTAAGTCCAAGTGGATCAAAGACCTCAACATAAATCCAGTTACTCTGAACCTGATAGAAAAGAAAGTGGGAAGTAGCCTTGAACATATTGGCACAGGAGACCACTTCCTAAATAAAACACTGGTAGCACAGACACTGAGAACAACAATTAATAAATGGTACCTCCTGAAACTGAAAAGCTTCTGTAAGGCAAGTAACATGGTAAATAAGACAAAATGGTAGCCTACAGAATGGAAAACATCTTCACCACCCTATATTTGACAGAGGGATGATCTCCAAAATATATAAAGAACTCAAAAAATTAGACATCAAAATACCAAATAATCCAATTAAAAAACACGGTACACATGTAAACAGAATTCTCAACCAAAGAATCTCAAATGGCTGAAAGACTCTGAAAGAATTGCATAACATCCTTAGCTATCAGAGAAATGCAAATCAAAACAACTCTAGATACCATCTTATACCTGTCAGAATGGCTAAGATCAAAAACACTGTTGACAGCCTATGCTGGAGAGGATGTGGAGTAAGGGAAACACTTCTCCATTGCTGGTGGGAGTGCAAACTTATACAGCCACTTTGTAAAATAGTATGGCAGTTTCTCAGAAAACTGGGAGTCAATCTACCTCATGATCCAGCAATACTACTCTTGAGCATATATCCAAAGGATGCACATTCATACCACAAGGACATTTGCTCAACTATGCTTATAGCAGCAATATTCATAACAGCCAAAACCTGGAAACAATCTAGATGCCCCTCAACTGAAAAATGAATAAAGGAAATGTGGTGCATTTACACAATGGAGTATTACTCAATTGGAAAAAAACAATGACCTCATGAAATTTGCAGACAAATGAATGGAACTAGAAAAAAAAACATCTTGAGTTAGGTAACCCAGACCCCAAAAGACAAACATGATATGTACTCACTCATAAGAGGATATTAGATGTAAAGCAAAGGATAATTAGGCTATAAGCCACAACCCCAGAGAACCTAGGTAACAAGGAGGACCCTAAGAGAGACATGCATGGATCCCCCTAGGAAGGGAAAATAGATAAGGTCTCCTGAATAAATTGGGAGTGTGGGAGAGAAGGAGGAGATAAAAGGAGATGGCAAGAGAACATAAAGGAACAGGGTGGTCAAGTTGAGGGAGGGACAGAGAGGGAGAGCAAGAAAAGAGATATCTTGATAGAGAGAGCCATTATGGGGTTTGGGAAAAACCTGGTGCTAGGGAAATTCCCAGGAACCTATAAGAATAAACCCAGCTAAGACTCCAAGCAATAGTGGAGAGGTTGCCTGAACTGGCCTTCCACTGTAATCAGATGGATGACTATCCTAATTGTCATCATAGCACCTTAATCCAGTAACTGATGGAAACGCATGCAGAGGTCCAGAGGTAAGCACTGGATGGAGCTCTTGGAGTCTAGTCCAAGAGAGGGAGGAGGGATTATATGAGCAAAGGGGTCAAGATCATGATGTGTAAACCCACAGAGATAGCTGACCAGAACTAGTTGGAGTTCACTGACTCTGGACTGACAGCTGGGGAACCTGCATGGGACTGAACTAGGCCCTCTGAATGTGAGTGTGTTGTACCTGTGTTGTGAAACTCTAGAGACCACCAAGGAGCTGGTTTCTGATGCAAGCACACAAGGGTCTTTGTATTGTCAGGTTCAAATCTGAACCACAGCCCAGCGGATGGAGGGAAATGCAGCGGAGGTGGTGGTTGGTCTCAGGGGTAGGAGAGTTTTGAAAGAAAAAAAAAAAACACAAGCTGGGAATTACATGCCTTGGCATATTGGGATTGGGTAAAAGAGATATGAGGCAAGGTGATTTTTGAAACTATTGGTCTAGACTTTTGGCACAAAAACACATTTGAAACTGTTGGGTTAGACTTTTCGTGTGAAAGCACAACCTACTGACAGGATATCTGGATGTCTGCAATGTCTGCAGGAGCACCTGGATCTCGTTAAACTTTACTGTTTCTTAATTGGCTGCTTCTAGGGTATCTGTTCGAGTTGTCAGGGCACATTCGTGAGGTTCTTGCTGGAACTGAGTACAGTCCTAGGTCACCAGGTGGTCTAAGATAGTGGCCCTTCCCTAAGATGGAGTCTGCAAAGTCAAGTCTAGGCCTTCAAATGGCCTTCACAGGTGACCATTGTGTAGCTTGGGCAGTTTGTGGGGCCACTGGCAGTGGGATCAGGATTTATCCCTAGTGCATGAACTGGCTTTTTGGAGCCCATTTCCTATGGAAGGATACCTTGCTCAGCCTTGATAAGGGGAGGGGGGGCTTGGTCCTGCCTCAACTTGATATGCTAGATTTTGTGAGTGCCCCATGGGAGGCCTTACCCTCTTGGAGGAGTGAATGGGGGGTAAGGTGAGGGTGAGGTTAGAGGGGGTAGGAGGAGGAGAGGGAGGGGGAACTGTGTTTGGTATGTAAAATGGAAAAACAACTTTAAATAAAAATTTTAAAAAAAGTTAAGTGTGGGGGGCCGTTCTCTGGTTCCTCGTGGCTTTACCCAGCAGATCCACATAGAGAATGATTAGGACCACGGGCCTGAGTGCAGGTGTCTGAGATGGTCTGCACTTGGCTGTGCTGGGGGAGGAGGTCATTTGCTCCACCCCCTTGGCGTCTCTATAAATACCCTGGGGCAGAGACAGTCGGGGCCCGTCGGAAAAGGTTCCAGGCCCTCTCGAGGCTATCCTTTATTTTCTATCTGTTTATCTCCGCGATATTCTCCGCAATAAATCCTTCTATCTAATATTTCCTGCTGCTCACACTCAAGAAAACTCTGGGAAGCTGTGGGGGTGGTGGGTAAACGCCGCACAGTTAAGCAGTAAGTATTTGAGACTTTGTGGACCACATAACTGTCCGTGCCCTATTATTTTTGTTTGTTGACATTCTTCAAAAATTATGTGTTAACTTGAGAACCAAACAAAACAAATTCTAGACTGATTTTCTTCCCTGAGCAGTTTACTAACAGCAGGGAGGCATAATAAATGTAATTACTCAATTTGTTTCCTTCTTTTTTGTTCTAAAGTTTTATTTTTGTTTTTTTGATAAGAGGTATTTGGCAATTTAGCTGATCTTTATTATTCTTACTGAAAAATCATTTAATATCTCTATTATTATTATTATTATTATTATTGTTGTTGTTGTTATTATTGGCAAATCTTATTATATAGCCATAGCTAGCCTAAACAAAGAGATCTGCCTGTCTCTGTCTCCCGGATGCTAGCTTTAAAGGCATATGCCACCATGACTGGTCCTTTAGCAATACTTTCAAAAAAATAGATAAAAAAGGATTCTTGTATGAGAAAACTTTCAGTATAGAGGATGAAGGGATAAAGATTATTTTATCACAAAAGCAGAGGAATGCAGATGGCAGTGGGTTCTCCTATGAATGTCCTTTACTTATCTCTACTAAATTTACAATCCTGTGGATGATATTTCCCGTCCTAGCAATTGAAGGCACTTTACATGTCCCACCACTCCAACTTGTTTCACTAGCTCTTCTGCATGTCACTTAGTTGGAAGATGAGGAGAGAAAGAAAATATGTGGGCCACAGTTTGCCCATTCCCTTGCAGGTACAGATAAACTGCCATATATATTACAGAAATCCACAACTGGTCAAAATGCAGAGATGAAAAAAACTACAATGCAGATCCTACATCAAAAGCTCAGGGAACAAAAATAGAAAGGAAAGATTTTAATATCTTTGCTCTAGGATAATGCTTTTGTACACTGTAAAGATTTGTCACTCGAATTGGTTTAATAAAATACTGATTGGCCTGTAGCTAGGCAGGAAGTATAGGTGTGGTGACCAGAATAGGAGAATTCTGGGAAGAGGAAGGGCAGAGTCAGGAGTCGCCAGCCAGAGATAGAAGAAGCAAGATGAGAATGTTGCACTGAGAAAAGGTACCAGGCTACATGGCTAAATATAGATAAGAATCATGGGTTAATTTATATGTAAGAGCTAGTTAGTAATAGCCTGAGCTATCAGCCAAGCTTTTATAAATAATATTAAGCCCCTGAGTCAATTATTTGGGAAGTGGCTGCTGGGTATTTGGGAACAGGCAGGCAGGAAAGAAACTTCTACTGCAGATCTTTAAGACCAAGATATCTGCTATCTACAGCAGAGGATTATACCCACAAACTCTTAACAATATGGTAATCTAAACAAGACATGCACAAGGACTATATCGGTTGACATCCCAATGTGAATAGGGGAAATCTCAATAGACTCCACTCCTAAATGAAGATCTAGGGGCAACTAATGGCTGCTAGGAGAGGGGCAACTAATCTCCAGGAAGGAACCACTTGACAGATTACCCAATTCCAAGTAGTGAGCCCTAAGCACATGTTCATTGGAGCAATACTAAATGGATTTTAGGTTGTATTTCTATATACATACATATATACATATATGTGTACATATATATATATATAACAATAATATTTAAAGATAAAGAGGTCATGAATTTGAGAGTGATGGAGTTTATTGTGTTCAGATACATTTGGTTAAGAGAGGAATAGTAATCTTATTATTTTTTTCCCATTGATGTTTTTGTGTGATTGGAATCTGTATTAATGCTGATAGAGAAAAGGCTGAATAATTCAGTTGAGGCTAAATTAAAGGAATTCATATCCTGTTGTATGAAACTTCCTGAGGAAATACCAAAGAAACATCTAACTACTCCAGATGAACCAGCTACAGACAGAATTAACAATTCATCTAACTCTGACCTAGTGAACCAATTATTTTGTTTGCATTATTTACAAGTATAGGCGATTGGCTATTTACAGGAGCATGAGTGTCTGAGGCTATAAAGAGAGTGTCAGGTCTCCAGGACCTGTAGTTAAAGGTGGTTGTAAGCTGCCCAATGTTGATCCTGGTAACTGATCTATGATCCTTTGAAAGAGCAGCAAGTACTCTTAACCTTGAAGCCTTCTCTATGGTCCTGATATATGGTCTTTCTATTCCTTATCTCTTCAGGACTTATATCATGGAGTGATGATGGAGTTTGCCAAAAGTCTTTTCTTCATCTATTGAGATGATCATGTGAATTCTGCTCTTGGTTCAATTTATGTGATTTGTGCCTGTTGAGCCATCCCTGATTTTCTGGATCATAGTGAATCACCTTGATCACAGTGAATTCTATTTCTGAAGGACATTTGAATTCAGATTTTGTTTTTAATTCAGTTTTTATTGATAACTTTTCCATTTATGTTAATCACAGGATTTTAGTCTATAATTTCTTTGTTGTTGTGTCTATTTCTCGTTTTTGGTGTCAGAAAAATATTTGCTTTGCAAAAGTAACATAATAGCATTCCTTCTCTTTTCTTTTTCTTTATTGGACAGAGGACCATTGCAATTAGTTTCTTTTTAAAAATCTGATGGAATTCAGCAATTAATCCATCTGGGCATGGACTATTTTTTAAATTTGAGAAACAAATAACCAATTTGAAATTGTTTGTTATAGATCTGGATAAATTGTATGTTTCATCTTTATTTAAGTTTTATAGATTCTCCATATCTAGAAATTTGTCCATGTCTTTAAAATTTCGATTTTAGTGGAATATATGCTTTTAAAGTATATCCTAATGATTTTCTGAATTTCATTGTTATCTGTTGTAATGTTTACCTTTTAATCTCTAATTTTCTTAATTTTTTTTTTTTTGGTTTTTCGAGACAGGGTTTCTCTGTGTAGCTTTGTGCCTCTCCTGGAACTCACTCTGTAGCCCAGGCTGGCCTCGAACTCACAGAGATCTGCCTGGCTCTGCCTCCCTAGTGCTGGGATTAAAGGCGTGCACCACCACCACCCGGCTCTAATTTTCTTAATTAGGATCTTCTTTCTTTGCTTAATTGCCTAAGGATTTGCTGATCTTGTTCATCTTTTAAAATAATCAACTCTGCCTGCCCCATTAGAAACTTTGAAAGCTAGAAAGGCTTGAAATGTGTATTTCAAGGTCTACAGCATAAGAACTGACAACTTAGACTACGCTACTCAATGAAACTATCTTTATGACTTAAGAAGAAAAGAAAAATGTAAATAGTATAAATATGCTAAATAAATTAATCATTAAACCAGCTCTATAGAATATACTTGAAAGATTTCTTTATATTGAAGAAGGCTAACTTCCATGAGGCTATGTGAAAGAATAAGTCATGCTGGAATGGTTGTTAACCAAGTGACAAAATAGGGAAATAGCATACACTATGACATCAATAGATGATAGGAAATAATAGATACCTTTAACTAATAACTCTGAATATTAATTTATCTCAGTTACCAACCAAAAGACACAGATTATCTGACTAGAATAAAAAACAAGGCCTCTCTCTCTCTCTCTATATATATATATATATATATATATATATATATATATATATATATGTGTGTGTGTGTGTGTGTGTGTGTGTGTGTATTTTTTTGACCTCCAGTAAGTGAACCTGTCCATCAGTTAGATACAACTTTAGGGTGATGGACTAAAAGTACGAATTCCACACAAAAGAAACAAGGAACAGGTATATATTGTTCTAATATCAGATGAAATACACCCCAAACCAAAATTAGTTATAAGAAATAAAGAAAGGGTACTTCATGCTGATTAAGGAGACAGGCTACTAAAATCATGTACAAGTTACAATTCTAAACATGTATATACTGCACATGAGTGCACTCAATTTTATAAAAGAAATTCTATTATATATAAAGTTACAGATTAACACCAACATAAAAACTATGTATTTCATCAGCTTACTCCTGCCATTAAACAGTTCCTCCTCAAAACAACAACTAAACAGACGTAAATGTATGTTCTTTCAGGTTAAATGGACCTAACAAACATCTAGGGAATATCCTATCCAAACACTGCCAAATATATATTCCTTCAGCAGCCTTCAGTATTTCCTATGGATAATTTCCTGTAATAGGACATAAAGCAAATCATACTTTAATTTTAAAAATTTTTAAAAATATTTATTTATTTATTTTGGGTTTTTTGAGTCAGAGTTTCTCTGGGTAGACCAGGCTGTCCTGGAACTCACAAAGATCCACCTGCATCTGCCTCCTAAATGCTGGGATTAAAGGTATGTGCCACCATGTCCCACAAATCTTAATTTTATAGATATTATTTTTTAAGTACATGAATGTTTGTCTGAATGTATGTATGTGTACCAATGTGTACCTGGTGCCTGAGGAGGCCAGAAGAGAGTATCAGATCTGTAGACTAAAAGAAATAGTTGTGACCCACTGTGTAGTGCTGGAAACCAAACTTGGCTCTGCTGAGAGAGCAGGAAGTGTACTCAACCACCTAGCAATCTCTCCAGGCCCCATGAGACAAATCTTAAATGTATAAAAATTCGAGTAATTTCTTGAATTTACTCTGGTTACATACCAAGACATATTGGACACAATAAAAACAGTCCTGAGATGAACTTTATGCCTTCCAAATCTCTGCTCATACTGAAATTTCAGCCTCCTTGCCAGTTATTAATATTCCTGATGACATGTACAAGGATGAGTCATTTTCAGAATATTTTGAACTTACTTTACCCACTTAGTGTGGCAAGTCACTTTCTATGATGTATTTCTTAATGGTTAATTAACATGAATATAATATTCCTCTCTTTGTACATCTCCATCAGATCCCTTGAGTGACCAGGTACACTGTTAAACAGCAGTAATATTTTGAAAATGATATTTTTCTGAGCAGTAGGCTTCAACAATGTGAATCCTGCCATTTGAATCTTTGAAGTCAGTCATTGATATTATATTTATTCTAAAAGTCTGAGCTGTTGTTTTCTATACTGGAAATTTATCAGTTATATTAGCTGGACCTTCTGGGAAATAAACCATAGCTTATGTGGCAGGACCTGCTTTGCAACTTGTACTTTTATGGTAAAGAGATTGCTTTTTTCTGTAAGTCTCACAGACCTGTCTCAGCTGGTTTCAAATGTTTCTTCTGTAACTACCTCACCTCTCTCTAACTGAAGGTTTCTCACTCTACTCTGGGTTGGTTGTATTTGGCATTTTCTTTGGGTCACTGACCGATTCCCAGATAAAGACATGGAGATTTATTATTAACTACGAATGCATGGCCTTAGCTTAGGCTTGTCCCACTAGCTCTTTTAACTTAATTGAAAACTGTTTCTGTTCATTTACATTTTTCTCAGGGCTTTTTACCTTTCTTTCATTCTGTATGCCTTATTTTCCTGCTTCCTCTGTGTCTGGCTGGCACCTGTCATCTCCCTGTCTTCTCTTTTTCTTTCTCCCCTGAGCCTAAATTCCTCCTCCTACTTATATTCCCTACTCAGATGTTCAGCCTATACCTCTTCCATTGCTATTGGCCATTCAGTTTTTTATTAATTCAATCAGGTGCCTTAGGCAGGCAAGGTAAAACAGAAATATATCTTTACATAATTAAACAGATGCAACACATCTTTACATAGTTAAACAAATATTCTGCAACAGTTGGTCTTTGAGTTAAGAGAATGTTATGGCTGATTTGACTTTCTACTAGGGCCTCCAAACTTCTTTCTTCACATCACAACATGAAGCCTGTCTTGCTTTAATTCTGTAGAGTATCAGTGTAACTTCCTTCAAAAGCATTCTCTCTTCAGTAAGAATTTACCAACTCGCACATGCCTTGGCCTGCAACACCTTTTGCCAGGTGTTTCTCATGATGATTGTATTCAATTGGATATTTTTATGAATAGATCATCATAGGGATTTATGTGGACAAATTTCAAAACAGTTGTGTGTCAGGAAATAAGAAGGCCTAAAGAGACAAAAATAAGTGGGAACAGTCTGAATATAAACATTTTTATAATTAAGTTTTCCGCATTCTTTTGGTGACTATTGGGGCTTTTAAAGACAATTTCAATAACATCAAAGATCTCTGATCACAGACACCATATGATATAATAATAATGAAGAAATTTTGCAATATTATAAGAATTACCAAAATGTGATACAAAACAATGAAGTTATTATGTGTTGGAAAAAATTATGGTGATAGAATTGCTTGAAGCAAACTTGAAACAAACCTCAAATTTATAAAACAAAATAAAACTCAATGTCTACAAAATACTGTTGTGTTATAAAGCAAAATACTACAAAATGAGGATGCCTCTCTAGTCCAAGTGGAATTTGGAGCTTCAGTATAATTTGGGCAGATTCTAATGAGACTAAAACAGTGATAACATTTATTAAAAGCTGGGGAGGAGTTTGGCAGTGCAGAAGAGCTGATGACTCATTCTTTTTATGTTCTTTGTATCGGCAACAAAGATGTTGTTTCTGATGAGAACAACTCTAGAAGTTAATTACAGGCATCATATCATAATAAACTAATGAAGGACCAGGTGTGAGAGAGATTAGAGACACTGAATTGACACATTATAGAAATCTGTCACATTTACTTTTGACTTATTGAAAATATTAGGATGAACTTGAAAGTTTAGGATTCTCAGAAATTTGATCGTGGATGATACTCTTCGATAGGCAAAGGGACTCAGAAAACAAATGGAACTATATCATGATGTTGAAAGAAAATTTCTAGTAACTTAATGTTCTGTTTCAGGAATGGCAGTAAAATGAATGTACTTTTGATCGCAGAAAAAAATCATACTATAGGAAACATCAAAAGAGAAAAAGTTATTTGAAGCAGAGGGTGGAGTTCTCATCTAGAGGACATTTGCTTTCAGTTCTGTCAGTCAGACAGGGAAACTAGCAGTCTGAGATCACCTTAAACCAAGCCTAGAGACCAGACAGGGAAACTAGCAGTCTGAGATCACCTTAAACCAAGCCTAGAGACCAACTTAAGCCAACGCTGGGCACAAGAGAAAGAACTACTTGTGATTTACTTTGACTCCTATCAAAAGAGCTGCTCATCTCCCAAGACTCTGAGCCAACTCTAAGGGAAGTGCATATGTCCCTGTGGAAAAAGTCAGCTCTGTTGCCAGGACTACTTGTCTAAGTTTCAGCTTCTCCCAGATCTTGGCCTTCAGAGCTCTCCAATGCATTCAAGCATTTGAATATTTATCTTATAGTGTCTGTAGCAAGAGTGTTGGTGGGAATTATTTAATTTCCCATAACCAGAAATAGAAGTCTGAAGTTATGCTATATAAATAACTAACCAAAATCCAAAATGTAATTCTCTTTAAGATAGTCACATATGAAACATAGGGCTATCATGCTACCACCCCAAAGTTCTCCTGGCATATGTTTCTGCCATAGCTATACCAACATATAATATGGATGAAAAGACACTTATCTTAAGAGTGAAACCAAATTCTCTGTTATTAATGGCCATAATTTTTCATTGGATTTTCAAAGTCTATGCAGTCTGTTATCATAACATAAAAGAAGCACATATTGAAGACAGTCCACATGCCTAGCCATGCAACATCAACATTTTTATCATTTCCATATGGTAAGCTGCCTCTAGGAATGAAAACATTTGTATTGATTAGAAAGTAAATATTTACACAATAGAGAACAACATAAAAAATAAAAATACTGCCTTAGAACTATGCCACTGATATATAACCACAGTGATCACTTTGTTATGTATTTTTCACATATTGTTCTATCCCTGACATATTCTATGTACATTCTACATAAAATGTTAATGTGCTACTCTTCTTTTCCTTAATTTTCAGTGGTGGTGCATACCTTTAATCCCAGCACTCAGGAGGCAGAGGCAGGCAGATCTCTGTGAGTTCGAGGCCAGCCTGGTCTACAGAGCAAGATCCAGGAAAGGCACAAAGCTACACAGAGAAACCCTGTCTCGGAAATAAATAAATAAATAAATAAATAAATAAATAAATAAATAAATAAAAATTTTCCTTAAAGTATCACTTTGTATTTGAATTTTCCCATCCTAGCTAATTTTGATTAACTGAGTTATCAGTTGTTCATTATTTCATATTTGAGCAATGTTTGGTGATATTCAAGGAGCTTCTGTCTTACCTTTATTTAAAATAATTACTTGATTAATAAAAATCCAGATCCTTGCCATTTTCCTTTAAGCTTTGATCAATGTACAGAATGCCATGTCAGTGTTTACTTAAAGACTATAGGCATATGCAAGCACATATATTAGACCAACAAGAAAATCCTTCACATAATATAATATGCAACCTCAGCTAGCTGATACCTTTGTTAAATTAAAAAAATGTACTCCTGCTTTAAGGTTTTTGGTTTGTTTTTTTTTTAGTGTTGTTTATTCAGTTTGGAATCCATGCTGCTTTGATGAGTCAATTTTGAACAGAGCATTTGAGAGGTGAGACTTATGGACAGGCAACTTTCCTGTTAGTACTTTGGGTGACTATAGACAATGTAGAAATTGAAGAAGAAAATGAGGGCTTGTGGCCTTTGGCCTCCAGGAGGATTCTTAGCATCTTTTGTTCCTCATAAAATACCACTCAGCATACTCTCTAGTTCTTCCTGTTGGGAACCCCAGGATGTCCAAAATGGTTTCAAAGCAGAAGCTACCACAGGAAAAACGTGATTAGTAGGTTGTGAGAGGAGTTGACAGCAGTACATTGCTGTGAAATGTCTTTCTGTATGCTGTGAATATGTGTGTCTCTCATTGGATAATAAATAAAGTTGTTTTGGCCTATGGCAAGAAAGCTTACAGCTAGATGGGAAATCCAAGCAGAGATACAGAGAGGAGAGGGGCAGAGTCAAGGGAGATACCAGCAGCCACCAAAGGAGCAACAAAATGCCAGCAGACAGGTAATGCCATGACCATGTGGCAACATATAGATTAATAGGAATGGCTTAATCTAAGATGAAAGAGTTAGCTAGCCAGAACCTGAAGCCATAGGCCACATAGTTTATAATTAATATAAGTCTTTGAGTGATTATTTTATAAGCAGCTGTAGGACCTCCACGAGTGGGAGAGATTCGTCCTGACGTGAGGCCAGGTGAGACTGGAGAAACTTCCATCTACAGTACATGATAAATTTATTTTTTTACTTCTATTTGAATTTATCAAGGTGCTATAAAGTTGGATAAAGATTTCAAAACCTCACCCTTTGGCCCACCTAATGACCCTTATTGAAGAACTCCTTGGTAAAATCTTAACCACCTAGTACAAACCACAGAGCAGATAAAGTCAGATATAATCACAAATCAGCTCATTTGGGAAACACTTGTCAAAAAGCAGTTTTTTGCTTCATGTTTGCTGTAGTGACCCTAGGAAATTTTCTTGGTCTTGTTGGAGAAGCAGAGTCACTCAGGTGAGATTTTCTGTTTTGCCAATGCTGAACAACAAACTTACCAACACCAACTGGTCTACCTAAATCATTTAAAGACCCAACAAAGAGAATTTCAGCAAATTTCTCTTATGAATATAGATGCAAATATTCCCAATAAAATACTTGCAAACCAAATGCAAGGACATATCAAAAGAAATTATCCACCATGTTCAAGTAGGCTTCATCCCAGAGATGTAAGGATTGTTCAACATAGTAAATCAATAAAAGAAATGCACCATATAAACAAACTGAAAGATAAAAATCACATGGCCATTACATTAGATGCAGAAAAGGCCTATGATAAAATACAACACTCCTCAGGATAAGAATCCTGGTAAGATTAGAGACACAAGAGATATACCTCAACATAATAAAGGTAGTTTACAGTAAACCCATAGTCAATATCAACACAACTGTAGAGAAACTCAAACAATTCTTCTAAAATTAGGAAGAAGAGAAGGTTGTCCATTCTTTCCATATCTATTTGTTTTAGTAATTAAAACTTTGAGAGAACAATTTTAAGACAACTGAGGGAGATCAAGGGGATACAAACCGGAAAGAAGAAGTTAAAGTATCTTTATTTGCAGATGATTTGATAGTATACATAAGTGATCATAAAAATTCATCTGAGAAACTCCTATAGTTGAAAAAACCTTTCAGCAAAGTAGGTAGATACAAAATTAATTGACAAAAATGAGTAGCCCTCCTATATAGAAACGATAAATGGATTGTGACAAGGCTTTCACAATAGCCTCAAATAAGATAACTTGGGCTAACTCTAACAAGGCATGTGAAAGATGTGTATGATAAAATCTTTAAGACATGGCAAAAAGACATTGAAGCTATCAGAAGATGGAATAGTCTCCCTTGTTCATGGACTGGTAGGATTATTACAGTAAAAATGACCATTCTACCAAATGCAACCTACAGATTCAATGCATTCCCCATCAAAATTCCAACATAATTCTTCACAGATATTGAAAGTAAAATTTTCAGTTTGATATGGAAACAGAAAGAAAAACCCCAGGATAGCTAAGCAAGTCGTGAATAATGAAAGAAATGTAGGCAGTAACACCACTACAAAATTCAAGTTGTACTACAGAACTCTAGTATTGGCATCAAAACAGACATGCTGATCAATGGAACTGGATAGAAGACATAGTCCTAAATCCATACAGATACGGACATCTGATTTTTTATAGAGAAGCCAGAAACACACAGTGGAGAAAAGACATAATCTTCAACAAATGGAGGTGGTCAAAATGGATGGCTACATGTAGAACAATGCAAATAGATCTATAATTATCATCTTATAGAAATATCAATTCCAAATGGATCAAAAACCTCAACATAAGATACACAGAAGAGCTAGAATATGACAGAATAGAGAATGAAGAATAGCCTTGAACTCAAAAAAAAAAAAAAAGAAATTTTCAACATTTGTAATCATCAGGTAAATCCTGATCAAAACTATTTCTAGATTTCATTTTATACTCTTGAGAATGGCTAAGGTAAATGAAACAAATGACAGCTCATGTTGGAGAAGATGTAGTGTAAGCAAAACACTCATCCATTGCTGGTGGGAGTACAAATTTGTACAGCCACTATGGAAATCAGTGTGGTGTGGTAGTTCCTAAGGATGATGGGAATCCATCTACCTCAAGATTCAGCTATACCACTCTTGGGCATAATACCCAGAGGATGCTTCATCCTACCACAGAGAAAATACCCAAGGAGTAATTACTCAACCATTAAAAAAACTGAAATTATGAAATTCTCAGGTAAATGGATGGAACTAGAAAGAGAAACATTGTTTGTATTTGCTAATATGTGGATATCAACTGTTATGTCAGAGTTAACCAAGCTATAATCAAAAGAACCACAGAGTTTAGGTATAGAGTAAGTGATTAGGTAGGGCAGATAGATTTCATTAGGAAAGGAAAATAGAATAGTTATGGATAGAAGGGCAGGTTGCAACTGGAGGATCAGGTTGCGAGTGGGAGGGAATAGGGAGAAAAAGAAGGAAATATTGGGAGAAACAGCAAAACTAAGGGCCACTTGAGGGGTAGTATGGAAAACTAATACCGTAGAAGCTTCACAGATTATATACATGTATGAATGTGATCTCAATGAAAACACCAAGTAACTAGGGAGATACAACCCTAACTGGCCATCGCTTGGCATACCATGCTTCTAAATAAGAAGCACGATACACCCCACCCCAGCAGTCAGAACACTGAATTCTGAAGTAGCATGGTTAGTCAGTAGCTGACCTGTAGATGAGTCTGCACTCTTCACATCAAGTCTGCACTCTCCACATCTCCTTTAATGCACTGCTTCAGGTCATACTTCCTGGTGGTATGAGTGCTCACCTTCTAATTCAAGGTAATGTGCTAACCAATCACAGTCAGTAGGCTTCACCACGTAAGTGGTTGCTCACATGCAATAAAGCAGACATTGTTCCCAAAGAACCATCTCGAGAGTGAGTTATCTCTGCACCCTTTACTGACCCACAGGCATTGCTGTCTTGTTGGGGATGCTCGGATAACGATGGTAAATTATGTGTATTTACAAACGTATTTTTAAAAGGCCTCTCTGTGAGCATTAATTTAAGTATTTTTCCATGCTAAGTTTAGTAAGCTATTCTAGTTGAGGAGTCACTGTAGTGCCTGAAGGCTTAGCCCTTTTCTCAGTGGTTGTGTCCATTGCTCTCCTGCTGTTGGTGTCAGCTGAATCTGTGATAGAGCCCAACCGATTCACCATCTGCCCACCTCTTCTCCACTGGGACCTTTTCTTGGATGTTGGAAGCAATCAAGCCAGGAGGTCTGCAATATTCCTTTGTCCCTCAGCAATGTGAAGCAGACAGTGTCTGGCTGAGAAAAGGGTGCAGGAATTGAGTTTCTTTTACCTTAGTAGAGACAATAGTGTGCTGAGATTCAAGTATCAGATTCTCTGAACTCCAAATGTCTCAAGACAAGGCTAGGCTTTACCTAAGACCTTATTCTCATTCAGCTTTCTCCTGCTTTATCCCACTTTACTTAGCAGAACATTAAAATCTGACTAACTTGATACTAAAAGTGATCTAAGCAAGCAGGCTCCTAGACAGGAAACTTGAGGGCTGGTTTGCAACAAGGACTTCATCCTTGGTGGTAGATGGTGTTTTCAAAGCATATGATATGTAGCCACAAGGGTTTTGCTGAGATTGTCCCTATGCTCAAGTCAGATGGGGTATCTGAACTTCTTCCAGTTTGTGTTTCATCTCTGGCATTTGAAAGGCACAACAGAAATAAAAAATTGTAAATGCTATGAAGTCGCAATACTGTTTTGGAATGCCATTGATGTTTCAAAGACATAAATAAATTAACAACCTCAGAGCGACCACTTAGCAATTTAGGACCAGATGTGGGAGACAGAGGACTTTTCTAGCAGCATTTAAAGAAAGCTTCAGTTTCTGTAGCTGAAGGACAAGTGGACTGAGGGATCATGTAGAACTCAAGAGAAATCCCAATACTTAAATGTGACAAGTCTTAAGTGACTAAATCAAAGCCTTTTAAGTTAATTGGCATTAAAACTTGGGCTAGTGCTATCTGTGTCTCCAAATACCCCAGTGTTTCTAGGTTATACAACAATATTGTCATTTATCTTGTTTGGAAATGAGACAGAAGTCTCAAAAGAGGTAGGAAGGTTTCTAATATGGTAGCACTAAACTTTCTCCACTGGTGGCCACATGAACAGCTAGGATTGCATCTCAGTATAACTTATTTAGGAAATTGCCTGGTCTGTCAGTAGAGAAGAGAGATTACATAATCATGGCTCCATAGGAACACTCAACAAGTACAGAAATAACTAAAATATATCCCCTAGAAATCTATTGGGAACTTGAAAATCCATGCCTTTAAGTGCTAAAACTTAAAAAAAATCGAATTCAGCAGAGTTCTCAGACTGCTGTGATAGACTGGTGGAAGTGATCAAAGGTTCAAAAGTGACCATTTTACAAAGGAGCTAATACGTAAATCACTAGAAAACACTTTCTAGTTTTTTTTGGAAGAGTCCAGAGTACAGCTAATTGATGAAGGGAAACCTAGGCTCCTAGTGGCTATTCTCTATTGGCCAAGATCAACCGTTGCCAATATGAGAAAATTGGGTGTCGTGCAATTGATGGGACTGAAAGACACTGGTTTAATATAGGTCAGATAACCATAGTATTTGGCTTCTAAGAACAAGTTGGAAAAACTTACACTATAGAGAAGTTAGTCAAGAATGTAAACTGAGAGAGTTAACCCACTGATGGATAATACATAGACATGCTATGTTCTGGCTAATTTTATGTCAAGTTGACACAAGCTAGAGTCATCAGAAAGGAGAGCCTCAATTGAGAAAATATCTCTATAAGATCAAGCTATAAGGCATTTTCTTAATTAGTGATTGATGAGAGATGGCCCAGCACATGGTGGGTGTGCCATTCCTGGACTGATGGCCCTGGGTTCTAGAAGGAAGCAGGCTGAGCAAGCTATGGAGAGCAAGCCAGTAAGCAGCACCCCTGCAGGGCCTTTCCATCAGCTCTTGCCTCCAAATTCCTACCCTGTTTGAGATCCTGCCCTGACTTTCTTCGGTGTTGGATTAATATGTAAAAGTATAAGCCAAATAAACCCTTTCCTCCCCAACTTATTTTGGTCATGGTGTTTCATTGGAGCAATAGTAACCCTAACTAGGATGTGCTAATGTTAGCATGGTAATGCTAGTAACCAAGAAGTCAAATATGAATGATATTGTTTTATAGCTAGTTTATTTATGTATCTATATATGTATGCATGTATTTGTATATATAAATATACAGAAAGTCTTATTCTACTTATGATACATATACTATGAAATATAGGATAGAAAGTTGGCAAAGGATTGCACACATCTATTGGAATGACTGTATTTAGTTTTATGCCACATTCACTTCTTGTTATTATCTAAATTTATATGAATAAATAGGAGTAGATATAAAAACAGACAGATCTATTCTCTGTATTATGTGTTTATTATATCCAAACTTAATCAACTTATGGAGAGATTAGCCTTGCTTCTGTTAGCAGTGACATTTTAACATTAAGTATAGAATACATTTCCCCATTCCTTTCCAAATACTCATTTTGTTTATAACCATGCACACACTAATGAAGAGAAAATAAACAGATATTTTGAGGTCTATTGTTGGTAGACTCTCAAAGTAAACACCAGGACAAAAGGAGAAGAGCATTCTCATAACCTGTAGAGGGGCATTCAGTACCAGTGAATAATGTTCCTAGCCAAGGCTATCTTGTCCTGAATCCAGTGAATCCACAGATCCCCAAGGTATTAATCTTTCTGGTTTGGGGATGTGTAGTTATAGTGTTCATAATATTAGCAGTTGGAAAGACTCTCAGAGCTCCTCGACAGCTCAGAAATGGCAGGTGTGGTTAATCTGAGTGTTCCTAAAATTGCTCTGTAACCCCTATTTAACCAATATAACAAATAAAAATAATATTGTATCCAGAGAGAAATGAAAAAGGTCAATGATATTTCATGTTTCAACTTTTGTTCCATATTTACAATTCTGCTCAAGCCCAGGCATGATTTTACTAAAGCACATCTGTGCTTAGTTATCTCCAATCATATTTCTCTCTCTCCTTTACAGGCTTTGCCTCAACATCTTACCATCAATGACCCATTTTATAAATACAACTACCTTCTCAGGCTATATTTCTAGAGAGCTGGACCTCAGGAAATTATTAATCAAATAATTTCCAGAGGACTGATCAATGAGCTTGGGTTATCAGAGAGGCTTTTCTTTGTTCTGTTGTCAGTGTGCAGGTGGATTGTGACATGGGCATAGCTTCTGTTTTCACTGAGCGAGCTCACCATCTCGATTGGGAGTAAAAACAAAGATATATGTGTAATGCAAACTCAGGTCTCAGTGCTAGATGGTGCCAAATTGACAAGAAGCATAATTGGAGGTCCAAAAAATATTTATCCCAAATAACCATCAAAGTGTTTCTTATTGAAGGATTTTTTAACTACCTAATTTACGAATTTACAAAAATAGGTAATACATAATTATTAACTTGATGAAGTTGGAGATATGCTGTTAGTTTACTACATTAATAAGAACAGGAGTAGAAAGCAAGCATAATTATTTCCCAAGTTTAGAGTTTGAGTCAGTGATGACATGCTAGACAATGCTTACTCAAATCAGAAGGAAAGCTGAAAGCCCAGTGCTCAGGGCCAACTGCACACCCAGGAGACAGGGAACATTACCTTTTCTGCTCTGGGAACTGTCAGAGAGCAACCATAGGGGGCAATGCAGGCTCGGCAGTAGTGCTCTGAGCTCTGCTGCACCAGCTGAAACCGTCGTTTTAAGTATTGCTGCTGTATTCTTCTTCTTTAAAATAACCTGAATCTAGCAGTTCTGCAGTGTTTGAAAGAGCTTAATTTATTTTAGGTTTGGGACAACCCATAGTTAGAAATAGAAAAGAGTTACACATAAAGGATGTATTTGACAAATGTCCAGAGAATAAATGGGGATACAGAGGGTTTAAGTATACAGTGAGCACAAACAGAGTACAGAAGTTTGTTGCTTTTCCGCTGGAAATTTAATCTGGTCCACCTTTTCTTTTTTTCCGACTTTTATCCTGACAAAAACAACTTTGTAGAGATGAAAGCTGGTTCTTGTTTGAATTTGGTTTTATTTCTTAGTAAATTTTGGGTTTGAATGAAGAAACAATTCAGTATAACAAATATAACCATCCCCGCAATTTAAGTTAAAGGGCATAGTCATTTTAAATAGTTCTTATTCTTGTGAGGAACCAGAATCAGTGTGCCTGCATATGAATATGGATGCGTATTGATGAGTATGATTTTCCTGTCCATCATTATAAAAATACCTTTCCCAGTTGAACTGTTAATGAAATGATGAGAAAATCTAAGGTGAGCATTTAGCAGTCTATTTTCATTTTTGTTTCATCAAAAAGAATCTATTTTACAATTACTATTTACTTGCAATAACCTGCAGCAAAAAATGATTTAATGTTCAATATGTGCATTAAAATGTACTTGCTTTTTTTTAATATGTAAAAGCTGATGGAAATTTCATTTAAGCACAATTCCTGGATCACAGATTTTAAGCAAAATGAAAGGGAGTTAGGGTACCATTTAACATGGCTATAAAAATTATTTCTTTCAGTGACTGGAGGGAAGGAAGGATTGGTCAAAGCAATTTTTATCTTCTATGGGATTCCCTACTAGCCTGCTTTCTTATTTGGCTTAATGCATGCCGCAATAATCATGCCATTTCTTGCTAGCATTTTTCTAGCTCACAGTAATAAGAATAATTGCATGGTGTTTATATTCTAAAGTGCTTCTCTCACTAAGCTCTGAAGTCTTCTCTGAGTATTAATTCTCACAAGATTTCTGTGTGGCATACAAAAGTGTGTATCATTATCCTATTATTTCCCTTTTAACAACAAGGATGGTGCTGCACAGATGCAGTAAATGATATACAAGGCAGGCGACATGCCTGGAAGAGATTAGGATTCTGACTTCCGGTTCAAAAGCCAGGCCATGCTTTTTAGAAATTATTAATGCCCCTGGTGATTGAATCCTGGCAATTAGTAGCTGTCTTTTAACTTCAACATTAACAGAGAAAGGCAACAGTAACCTAATAAATTGGAGTAAGTTGATTTGTTGCATTGTGGGTAATAGAGAGTTACTAAACATTTGTGCTAATAAGAAAGCCACTGAAAATTATTTGGAGTGAAAATGTTTAGCAACATAGTTGTAAGACTCAGAATAGTTAAAGAAAACAAACAAAAACTTAAAAAGCACAGCTCACCTAGAAGCTGCTAGAAAATAGGTTCAAGTGTATAATTTGAACACAGAATCAAATGTTCAAATTTAGTAGCTATGACTCAAAAGTGTTCATGTTGTTCTCAAATGCAAACAGTACATTTGTTTGATTTACTAAGGCTATCAATAATAAATCTATTCAAATTATTATACTCTTAGTATAGGACAGGATAATAGGATATATATATATATATAATTTGTAATTGTTATATATTCATTTCTTTTAGAGATATTACCTATATTTCCTATAAATGAAATGATTTAAAGTTCATGATTTGCTTCAAATGAATCTTTAGAATGAGAAAAGATACAGAAAATGAGATTGCTTATGATTTGACAATTGTTAAAATTTTGTGATTAGCTTATGTGAAGGAAGAATATTTTTCCCTTTATCTTTAAATTTTCCCTAATGAAACATTTTAAGTGTAAACAAATCATGTAATTGTATTTTGAATTAGAGATCATAACAGATATATCAAATAAAACACATTCACCTTTCTTTTTTTTTTTTTTTTTTTGGTTTTTCGAGACAGGGTTTCTCTGTGTAGCTTTGCGCCTTTCCTGGAGCTCACTTGGTAGCCCAGGCTGGCCTCGCACTCACAGAGATCCGCCTGCCTCTGCCTCCCTAGTGCTGGGATTAAAGGCGTGCGCCACCAACGCCCGGCCACATTCACCTTTCTAGGAATTGATTTTATGGGAACTTCATCTATCAAGACCATTGTAACTAAGTATAAACTTACACTAATGACAAGAATTCTCAGAGGTCAAGATGCTATTCTGATATATGTTACTTCTTGAACCATTCTAATAAAAGATGATACTTAATGATGATTAAATAAATCAATTGTCTAAAAAATTCACAATCATGTGGCCAAATACACAGGTTAGAAGTTATTAATTTGACAATTTTTTTGTCAATTTTAACTTTTCTGTTCTCACTTAAAGCAGATATAAAAACATCTGCCTGAAACAGTTTTAAGATTGCTTGTAATTAATATTTTTTCCTGGTCTTGATATGCATTCTATAATTGGTAGTAAATAAGTTTAGGCTTGGCTACCTTTATAGACTGCATAGAAGTACAATCAAATACGGCTACATAACTTCAATGAAGAATGACAAATTTATAGGAGAGCACACATTTACTCAGTTCAGAATTTGAGCCTACAAAGTGATGCCAAAAGATGACATGCTGTAAGATTTTTCATGATTATATTCAGTAAATCTGCAAATGGATATAAGTTAATTTATAAAGCAAAAAGACTGATTGTCTTTTAGCATAAGATACAAAAGCCTTGCCTTCCTGGCTAATGCTCATGGGTTGCTGCTGCTTCTTCGTTCTTTTCCTCCCCTAACTTTTATTGAAAATAAGTATTTGTCACATAGTATATCCTGATTGAAGTTCCCCTTCCCTCATAGTTCTTCCCCCTTCATCGGGATCCAATCCCTTTCTGTCTTTCATTAGAAAACACAACAGGCTTCTATGGGATAATAATAAAATAAAATAAAGATATAATAAGATAAAACAAACACTAACATGTTAGATTTGGACAAAACAAACAGAAGGAAAAGAGCCCAAGAGAAGGCACAAAAATCAGACCCACTCATTCACCCACTCAATAATCCCATAAAAACACTAAATTGAAAGACATTATATATGTATACACACACACACATACAGGAAATATAGGATAAAAAGAGAATAAAAAGTATAAATAAATTAAATTAAAATTAAAATAATAAGATTTTTTTTTTAAAGGGAGAGCCCTGACATCACATTATGAGACAAGGAACTTCGGAGATACTGTTGAGTTCATTTTCTGTTGGCCATCTACTGATTCCCCAGTAGTTTGCTTCCCCAGTGAGACTCCCTAGAAGGCAACTGAATTTTCATTTCCAAGTGATTATCAACTGGAAATAACTTCTGGGTTAGGGATGAGTCATATGTCCACTTCTCTTTTTGGCACTAATACCCTAACTGGTGCAGATTCCTGCAGACCCTGAGCATGCTGCCTCAGTCTCAGTGATAATGCTGATTCAGAGGAGTTTCTTGGTATCCTCTGACTCTTATTTATTTATTTATTTATTTATTTATTTAATTATTTGTTTAATAATTTAATTTAATTTTAATATCAGCCACGTATTCCCCTGTCCTCGATCCTCCCATCCCCCCACCCTCCCCCAAGCCCAGAAAGAGGAGGGACTGTATGAGCAAGAATTGTTGAGACTGTGACTGGAAAAAGCACAGGGACAAATAGCCAAACTAGTGGAAACACATGAACTATGAACCAATAGCTGAGGAGCCCCCAACTGGATCAGGCCCTCTGGATAAGTGAGACAGTTAATTAGCTTGAACTGTTTGTGATGCCCCCAGGCAGTGGGACCAGGACCTGTCCTTAGTCCTCTGACTCTTAAACTCATCGGTTTCCTTTTCCATGGGGTTCCCTGAACCCTGAGGGCTAAGATTTGATGGAAATTTCCCATTTAGGGCTGAGTATTCCAAGGACTCTCATGCTTTGCATAATGTCTGGTTGTTTATCTCTGTATTTATTCCTATCAACTTCAGAAGCTTCTCTAATGATGACTGAGCAAGGCACTGATCTATGAGTATAGCAAAATGTCATTAGGAGTCTTTTTGTTTAAGCTGTAGTATTTGCTTTTACCCTAGGTCCCTGGGCTATTTAGTCTCAGGTTCTTAACCACCCAAGCAGTGTCAGGTATGGGTTCCATCTCATGGAATGAGCCTTAAGTCAAATCAGATATTGGCTGATCATTCCCACATGCTTTGTGCCACTATTGTCTTAGCATATCTTTCCGTTAGGACAGCATTGTAGATCAAAGGGTTTGTGGCTGGGTTGGTCTTTACATTTCTCTTTTAGTAGCTTGCAGAGTAGCTTCCTGTACAAAAGACACTAGAATGTAGAGATAAAGACTCTATGTAGGCACACTCAACATCTTCATGTTCAATAAGTTGTGTAGTTATTGTCTTCAGCAATAAGACCTTTCTGTCAGTTTGTGAAGAGCAACAGCCTATGTTGTTTGGGGTCCTCATGGGATTCTTATGCTGACATCTCAATTACATGTATCCCTAACCCAGTACTGGAAGCTTCATCTGGTGACAAGAGGTGGCCAGTTGGGATTCTGTCTCCCCCTTTATTTGGTACTTTCATTTATATCACCTTTACGTGTGTGTGTGTGTGTGTGTGTGTGTGTGTGTGTGTGTGTGATATATATATATATATATATATATATATATATATATATATAAAAACTTCTACTGCATTAGGTTTCCATGCTACCCCTCAAATGACCCTTAATTTTACCTGATTCTCCCTATCCCATCCCCTTCAGTCTCCCTCCCTGCCTGATCCATCTTTTCCAGCCTCTCCCTCCACCCAAAAAATCTCATTGTATTTCCCCTTTTAGGGAGATCTATCTGCACCCCCTCCTTACTCAAAACCTAACATCTGTGATTGTACAGACATGTGGCTTCTTAATTTAGCACAGGACAGTAATACTATCATTGAAAATTACTAAGAACCTCTATAATTAATTCAAGCAGGTAAAATGCATATTTAATATTTGTGAGGCATAGTATGGCAAAGGCTTGTTTCTCACTGATGGCAATGTGGGGCAGGATCTTCTGGGGAGTGCATTGTCCAGAACTAATTATTCTTTCTTCTTGGCCATACCATGTGGAATCTGTACAACTCTGATGGAGTCTTTGCATTTTAGTCAGCAGGTAAAAGAAGAGATGAAACACGAAGGATTCCAATGCATGTTTAAGAACATGACACCTGTTCATACCAGTATCCTAGCCAGCTAGGAAGACCTGCAGTATTAGTGTTCTTCTATATCAATAATGTAAGGACAGTAGGTCTTGTTGGTAACACAGCCAATAAAAGTTAGTATTAGGAAGATTTTAATAACACAAGCACCAATAACTCGATTATTTATCTGTATGCAACATCTGCATTGTAACTTTTCTGAGACCGAGGCTGTGACTTAGTCACCTCTGATTTCTATCTAGTGTTCAGGGAATAGATTTTGGTAATTAGTAGGTTTATTAATAAATTCTGAATTCAATCTTTATACAATAGTCTGTATTTTTATATTTATAGCATTAGTTTTAGTGGAAATAAGCTTGTCTGTGGAGTACTGAAGGAATATTTAACTGTAATAGAAGTAATTTCATGTGGTTTGAATGTCTATCTTTATCATCTAGATAGCAGAACTGATATTTTGCTTAATAAATTAGAAAATTTTAGAGATTTTACTGGATCACATAGTCATTTTAAGGTACCATTTCATTGTCCCTTGAGCAACAATTTACATAATGATAAGTAAATACAGATAATATTAAATTCTTAAAAAGAAATAGTTATATACATTTGCTTATGCCTTGCTTACTAAAACTAGCCAAAAGAGAGGTCATTAGCTAAGTATTTCTTTATTCCCTAACTTGGATCCATAGAACTGAAAGGGAGAAAGTCCTATTCTTCTGATTTTCCTTTAGTGATCAAGACAAAAATTTATGAGAATTTGATTTATTCAAAACTCACTTAGTTAAATCTTAAAATGTATTGACATTCAGGAGAGAGCAGAAGAGATGAGGGCTGGAGGAAGGCAGCCCTGTAGGCAGCACCAATGCCAACAGTCAATGAGGCTCACTGTTTCTGTATATGGGGCTATGGACAATGCCATAGGGATAGGATAGAGCATATGTATGTCAAGGTCAATCAGAGGTGTGAGGGAGGGGTTAAATGTTGAATAAGAAGCTGACAACTGTGGCAGAATTTTAGAAAAATACTTTTTAGTGAAATGAATGAGGAAATGTTGCTGCAAGGAACAGAGACAATAAGAGCACATGAATATAAGAAGAGCTCCCTGGAATGTACAATTTATATTCTAGATATTTTCTTCATTTCCGTCAGTGTTTCTAGTGATTTTTACTTCACATCTTCACTTATAACTTATCTAAAGCTCTGAATGTTTAAAAGAGAAAAAATTTGCAAAATATCAAACAAAATATAGTAAAAAATAAATGCTTATTTGCATATATTTGAGAAATAAGTGATGTCTGAATCCCAGTGGAATTTCAAAATTGATGGAAAAATATCAAGAAACTAAATATAGGTATTTAAGGAATGGCTAAATACAGATGATACATAGACCATTTTAAGTACTACAGCATTTTCTAAGGATTTAAAATCATGAGTGTCAGAGTCTTAGGATAAAGAAATTAAGAAAATTCTTCCTAAAACACAGCATAAAAAAAAGAAAAATGTTGGGCTTGGTATTGGAGATTATGTTGTATATAATAGAATTGTATATATCATTCGCAAACTAGATAGCTGTCATCCAATTCAATCTGAAAAAAAAAAAAACCAACAACCCACTATCTACCTTGTTTTATTCCAAGTTGAAATTGTTGTTTGGACTGCATGGTGGTTGTCTTGTTTAAAGTCTGTTTTCAGAGTCTTTCCCATATCTTTATCCACTTAAAACATGTACATGCATCATTAACTTTACATAGTGTTCATAATCTATCTAAAAGTTAGTGTTTATAGACTTTAACTTCAGAAAAGAACTCTGATAAATCATTTCTAAGTGGTGTTCCCCTGAACACACACAATAAACCACTTAAAACATACAACAGAAGATGGGTAAAGTTATATTCTTAGTATTGATATAGGTGTGACTCTTACATAAAAGATTAGTCATTTTTTTTACACTTTTATTGAAATAAAGCAAACCCTTAAAGGTATTTGTTAGCTAACTGACACAATCTGAAATTTCTCATTTTCTGCATTATTTGCAAAATATAGACTTTTCTTTTTATATTTTCCCATGAATAGAATATAGTTGTGCTAAGGAAACAGTACAAGTTTACATGTCTATAAAAGTCCTGTTATTGTATTGCTTTTCTTAATGCATTTGGAAGAAAAGACCACTTGGCAGATACCATATATCTACAAATGAAGAAAATGCACTCAAAACAAATCGCATTACTTTTTGTCAATAATATACGTTATAATTTTATGGCAAATATTAATGGAAAGAATCCCTTAAATAAAAATGAATCTGACGTTTTCCTTTTGTTGTTGCAGCCCTGATTGTATTTACATCCAGTCATTTATTGCCCATTAAAGGAGTAATGCTATGTTAATGTAAGGAGAGGGAAAAAAATCAATGCTACTGAGATCAGGAGCTGTGGGGAAACAGTGCTGCAGCTGGTTTGCAAACAGTGAGCACATAGGGATCAATGAAATTACAAGTTAAATCTGCTGATGCTCACAAACTGCTCCAGCCGTGTGCCGTCTAACCTTCTTCAAGTTCAAGAGCTCGAGAAACCCAGTGCTAACTAAATGGAAATCAGGGCAATGGCCACTGCAGATAATGGCAATGCATCCTGGAGTATCTTCTGTGATATATGGTAGGCTACATTTTCAGCTATCACAATGACTACCATTTTTAACCTGTAGAAAAGTGCTATAATCTGCCAGTGAACCACAGGAAGAGCCTTCACACCCCAGAAAACTCTTCATCTTAAGTGTGGCCAATGACAGAACAGTGAAAACTCTCATGGCACTTTCCAAATCATATTGTTAAGATAAATTCTAGAAACTGCTAATCAGTGAGCTAATGTAATTCTAGAACATACAGCCTTTTGGCCTCTGCAAAATATTGTGTCTTCTACAATTTTATCATCATGTTGTGACATTGGGCCTCTGTTCCTTAAGAATCAATTACTGATAAGAATAGACACTTTCCATACTTTAAAGAATGATCAGTTTTTCATCTCACATCTATTTTTATGTTAGTTTTAATTGTATTAATGTTTTATATTGAGCATATTGTATTTTCAAAATAGTTTTGCTGAACCTTCTATGAACACTCATCTGTATTTTAACTACTTCTCCCATGACATTCAAAGGGTACTTTGAGAGTCACAGTTGGAGGAAAACCAGCTCAACCATGTTCATTGCTATTCTAGTCATAATAGCCAGAAATTGGAAAAATCCAGATGTCCCTGATCAGAAGAATAGATAAAGAAAGTGTAGTACATTTACACAATGGAGTATTACTCAGCCATTAAAAAAAATAAAATCTTGAAGTTTGCAGGTAAATAAATGTAAGTTTAAAAAAATCATCCTGAGTGAGGTATTTCAGTCTCAGAAAGACAAAAATGTATTCACTTATATGTGGATATTAGCTGTTAAGTCAATTATAACAAAACTACAATCAGTACAACTATAGGTATAAGGGACTAGGTAAGACAAATAGATTTCCTTGGAAAAGGGAAATAGTTATGGATGCTTGGGGCTGGAATAGCAGTATCAGGTGGGTAGGGAGAGGGAAGAGGGGTACAAGGAAGGGATTTCTGAGTAAGAAAACTAAAATTAAAGGCCATTGAGGGGTAGTATGAAAGCCTATACAATAGAAGCTTCCTAAATATGTACATATATGAAGATGATCTAAGTGAAATCTACAAATATGGGGGAGACAGAGCCCCAGCTGGCCATCTCTTATCATCAAATAAGGCTGCCAGTCCCGAACTGGTTATATCAAATTGAGATGTTGGCCAAAGGGGTCCCATGGGAACCCCCAAACAACTCAGGCTGTTGCTAAGGTTATATAATAGGTTGGTCTCCACAAATTGACAGAAAGAGCCCACTATTGAAGACAATACCTACACACTTATTAAATTTGGAGATGTCAAGCTGGTGCCCACATAGAATGTCCACCTCTGTGTTCTAGTATCTTTTATACAGGAAGATACCATGCTTGCTACCAAAAGGAAAACTGTAGGAATAACCAACCACTATCTCATTTGACTTATGTCCCACTCCACAAGATGAAAGCCATACCTGAAAGTGCTTGGGTGACCATGAACCTGAGAATAGATAGCCTGGGGATCTAGGAGAAAACCAAATATTACTCTTCTGCTATATTCCTACATCAATGTCTTGCTCAGCCATCATCAGAAAAGTTTCCTCCAGCAGTATGTGAGAACAAATACAAAGCCCCACAGCCAGGCACTATGCAGCAAGTGAGAGTTCTTAGAATACTCATCATAAATTCAATGTCTCTACCAAATCCTTCCCTTCAAATCTCAGGGATCCCTGAGGAAGAGGAGGCAGAAAGAGTGTAAGAGCAAGAGGGAGTGAAAGAAAAAAAGAAAACAAGCTCTCTAAATCAACATGGACAAAGTTCATATGAACTGTCAGGGACTGAAGCAGCATTCATGGAGTCTGCTTGGATGTGCACCAGGTCCTCTATGTATATATTATGACTTACAGTTTGGTGTGTGAATGAGTGCATCTCTCAGTTTCTTGTGTCTTCTCTTGGGCTCTTTTTCTTTTTTTCTTCCTTCCTTCCTTCCTTCCTTCCTTCCTTCCTTCCTTCCTTCCTTCCTTCCTTCCTTCCTTTCTTCTGTTCTTTCTTTCTTTCTTTTTTTGTTTTTTTTGTCCAGTTTTGATGTGTTAGTTTTGATTTTATCTTAGTTTATTTTATTGTATTATTATTCCTTGTAAGCCTATTTTTTCTAATAAAAGAAAGAAAGGGAGTGAATCTGGTTGGGAATGGAGGTGGAACAGTGAGGAATAGAGGAAGGAGAAACCATAATTAGGATACATTATGTGCAAAAGAACCCCCTATTATCAATGTTAGGGGAAAAAAAGATTCACAGTTGGTATTAAGAAAATCATCACAATTTGTTGATGGGAGAGAGAATTAGGACAGATTTTATGGATGGATTTTCAGCAGAGCTAGATGCAAATAGGAGGACTGCTGTGGGTTGTCTTTCTGTACTTTGAATATGTGTTGCTCCCGTTGGTTAATAAATAAAGCTGCTTTGGCCTATGGCAAAGCTGAATAGAGCCAGGTGAGAAATCCAAGCAGAGATGCAGGGAGAAGAGGGCAGAGTCAAGGAGATACCAGCGAGCTGCCCAAGAAGCAAGATGTGAAAGTACCAGTAAGCCCCTTGCCATGTGGCGATATAAAAACTAATAGAAATGGGTTAATTTAAGATGTAAGAACTAGCTGGTAATAAGCCTGAGCCATAAACCAAACAATTTGTAACTAATATTAAGTCTCTGACTGGTTATTCAGGAACAAGAGGGCAGGAGAGATTCATCCATCTACAGAGGACTAAATGGAGAGGGTGTGGGGAGATGGGGTTGAGGGAGAAAACGCAGGAAGAGATAGAATTGAGTGGCATTTGAGGGACAGTAGGGAAACCTAGTGCAGTGGAAACTCCATGAAACATATGAAGGCACTCCTACTTAGGTCTCCTAATACTGGGAGTGACTGAGTTCCAACCATCTCTTGTCACCAAAGGAGTCTTCTAGTAGCAGGACCAGGTTGCATTTAATTGAGTTGTTGGCCAATGGGGTCCCATGGAAACCCCTCAACAACCCAGGCTGTTACTAAGACAATGGGCAGGTCTTTGAACTGACTTCAGGGCCCCATTGCTGAGGATAACACCCACACAACACATTGAATATGTGGATGTCAAGCTGGAGCCTACATGGAGTCATCACCGCTATGTACTAGTGCAGCGATTCTCAAGCTTCCTAATGCGGTGACCCTTTAATGCATTTCTTCATGATGTGGTGATCCCAAAACATAAAAGTATTTCATTGCTACTTCACAACTGTAATTTAGCTACTGTTATGAATCATATTGTAAATATATGACATGCAGGATTTCTGATATGTGACACATGTTGAGAACAATTGTTCTAGTACCTTTGTTTAGGAAAGGTACTCTGCAGGCTCCCCAAAAAGAAACACAGCCACAAAACCTTTGCCTTACAATATGTCCTGCCTGTAAGGCATGCTAGGGCAATGGCGGCAAAAGCCTGTGGGAGCTGACAACTAATGCCTTATTTGTATTAAGGTCCACTCCACCCACCACGAGATGGAACCTATAACCAATACTGCTTAGGTAACCAAGAACAAGAGATAACTAACAGACCTAGGATAATACCAAATACTACTGGTCAAAAAAAGTAACAATGAAACTTCTCCTAATGATATTCCTCTATATGCATAGATTGTTGCCTTACCCAGCCATAATCAGAGAAGCTTTCACCTGCAGCAGATTGGGAAAATACAGAGACCTACCTCCAGACATTACACACACCTACACGCGCACACACACACACACACACACACACACACACACACACACACACAAACCTTAGAACACACAGATCTAAATTGGCCATCTCCATCAAATCCCTCCCCTAAAAGGTCAGGGAACCCCATGGAAGAGGAAGCATAAAGAGTGTAAGAGGCAGAGGGGATGGAGGACACCAGGAGAACGAGGCCCTGTGAATTAACTGAGCAAGGTTCATATGAACTCACAGAGACTGACAGTTCTGCACCAGGTCTTCTGTGTACATATCATGGCTTTCAGTTCAGGGTTTTTCTGGGACTCCTGAGTGTGTGAATAAGTCAGTCTCTGACTCTTGTACCTGCCCTTGGGGCTTCTTTCCTTCAGTTGGGTTGCCTTGTCTAGCCTTGATGCAATGGCTTTTGTTTTATTATATTTTATTTTGTCATGTTTTGTTGTTATCTCATTGAAGCCTATTCTTCTCTAATGAGAGACAGAAAAGAAGTGATACAGAGGGGAGCGGAAGTGGAGAGGACATGGGAGGAACATAGGGAGGAGAAACTGTCATCAGGATATACCCTATGAGAAAAGAATTTATTTTCAGTAAATGAAATTAAATTTAGAAAAATAAAAATCTTGGAAAACCTTTAAAAATGTAGCACAGTTTATAACTGGAAGTGATCATCCACCTTACCATATTCAACAGCATTTTCTATGACATTAAAAAGATAAATTACTTTTCCAAGGTCACTCAGTGGCAACAGGCTATCTTACTCAGATAATTTCTAAGCAAAAGACACTATTCTCATTCTGTCCTGCTACTTCTAACACTGAATTAGTTGGGAAAAAAAGAATTTTGGAGAAGTCAGAATAAAATAGGATAAATATCTATGTAGGGGTATTTTAATCAAAGGTTAGATTTGAATGACTAATAAAGAAAAAATAAAATGAAAATCATAGATGTAATAAAATCAATCACAAAGCATTTTCCTAATACTTTTATTTTAATGAAGTTTTTAATATGAACTGACAAAGGTATCTTCATTCCCTTCTTTCCATCTTTTTTAAGTCAAAGAAATTACAAAACAAAAGTTGGCTATAGGATCCACTGAAGTTTGTCCTTATAAGGCTGGCTATCACTCTCTACCCCTCAGCTGTGCTAGGAGAAGTTCCAGGTACACTTTCTTTGAATCTTAATTCAGTATTTATACTAATTTAAATCTTTTTGCTTATCACAATACTCTGCTACTGACTAAACTATGACATGGTCTTTATAGGGTTAACTCACTATCTAATGATGGAGGAGTGGTTGGGAAGATTGTTTTTCATTCTACATGATTAGATTTACTGTCTCTAAACACATTTAAAGGCAATGTGTTAATGCTAGACACTGAAGACAAATAAAAGAAAATGGCTCTTATAAATCTTCCCATCCACTCCTCCATAATTTTTTTCCTAAGTCTTAGGTATGGAAGTTGTGTTGTAAATGTTTTAAATGGAGTTGCATACTCCATGGTACTTGTTCTTTGTATTTTGACCAGTTGTGTATCTCTGTAATGGTATATGCATCTTGCAAAAAGAAGCTTCTTGGTTGAGTGTTGAGAACTATGCTTATCTGCAAGTATAAGAATAAGTATTCAGAATGCAGTTAGAGAGGAAACTAGCTTAGGAAACTAACATCTGTTAGTTTTCCTCTATGGCCTATGACCTCTCCAGCCATGGGTAGTTTGTTAGATTTTGAGTACCAGTCAGGAATTCCATTCTATTGAATGGACCTTAACTCCACATTAATGACCATAGGTTACCCTCAAGATAAAAGTGCCACCATTTCACTGTTGGGAATATTATCAAGCCTATACACACACACAGACACACAGACACAGATACACAGACACACAGACACACAGACACACACATACACACACACACACACACACACACACACACACACCAAGATCTCAGTATGAAACCACAGTGCTGAAACACTCAAGGAAACAATTAAGTGATGAGGAATCCCACAGGGTGGGAGAGAATCTTTGTCACCCATGCATGTGATAGAGAATTAATTCCAGAATATATTAATAACTGAAAATACAGGGGACCAAGAAAACAAATGACCCAATTAAATAGTGGGCTATGTATCTGAACAGAAGACTCTAAAAAAAAAAAAGAAAGAAAGAAAAAGGGCTAAAAAATATTTTAAAAGTGTTTAAAATCTTTAGTAATTATAGAAATCAAATCAAATCTACTTTGATATTTCATCCTAGATTGAATAGCTAGATTGAGAAAACAACTGAATAAATTCTGGAGAGTGTGTGAGGAAAGAGGAACTCACATTCACTGTTTGTGGGATTACACACTGGTGAGTCGCTCTTGAAATCAGTACAAAGAATCCTCAAAAAGATCCAGAAGTACCACACCTGAGCATATGCCCAAAGACTCGACATCCTACTCCACAGATTTCCTGCTCAACAGTATTTATTACCACTTTATTCACAATAGCTAGGAAATGGAAAAGATCTAAATGTCCTTTAACTTAATGAACAGATAGTGGAAATGTGGTTCATATACACAGTAGAATTTCATTCGGCTATAAAGAAAAATAGAATCTGCAGGTAAATTGATGCAACTAGAAATATTACACTGAGTGGTGTAAGCTAGACTGAGAATGAAACACTGCATGTTCTCACTACATTCTTAACATCTACAACTCTATGTAGTGATTCTTGCCTATTCCTAATCCAGACTTCGAGAAATGCAAGGCTCAGCTGCCTCTTCTGACCTCTGTTGTGCCCAGTGAGGGGAAAAAAAAACATATTGAGAACTGAGTCTTTGCTCTGTAAAGTTTCAAAAATTGTTGAAACTGTCACACAGGTACTTAATGAAATATGATTGTACTTCTCTCTTTCCCCTACCCCATGCACCTCATATTATCTCTAACATATTTCTTTTACAACTTCATGTCTTTTCTTTATGAAATAACTGTCTAAATTCTGTTAGTGCTGCCCACATGTGTGTGAAGCCTTCAAGTGGAGCATGGTAATTCTGCCAGTGACCATCTACTTCAAAAACCATTATCCTCCTTCTTCACGCAGATGTCAACTACCAATGGCTCCTCAGTAAGGGGTGAGGTCTGGAGATCTTGCACCTCATCTCTGACAGAGTTTGGCTGACTTTATAGCATGCGAGTACACACACCTGTTCTGAGTTGAACACAGTAGCCCAGTCATGTCCAGACAGTATTTTCAGCACCCTCCCCCATCCTCCAGCCCTTAAATTATTTCTCTTCCCCTTCCACAGTCTTCACTGGGCCTTGTTTGGAGGAGGTGGGTTTGAATTAATCCTTTTAATCAGTCAAGATATACTGTGAACTTAGAGCAATTATGTGCCAGGCTTTCCGTTTGGACCACGAATCAGCTTCCAAATCATGACACTGAGACTTGTTATTACTTATGAATGCTAGGCCTTAGCTTAGGCTCATTTCTTGCTAGCTCTTATAACTTACCCTGTTTCTCTTCATTAACATTTTGCATCAGGCCTTTTACCTTTCTACCTTCTGTGTATCTTACTTTCACTGTTTCTCATGTCTGGCTGGCAGCTGCCTAGTTTGTGGCCCCAAGCATGTCCCTCCTTCTCTTCTCCTTCTTCTCCCCTCAAGCCTAGATTTCTCCTCCTACTTATTCTCTCTGCCTGCCTATCCCTCTCCTGCCTAGCTACTGGCTGTTCCGCTTTTTATTAGACCAATCAAGTGCTTTAGGTAGGCAAGGTGAAACAGCAACACATCTTTGCATAATTAAACAAATGCAGCAGAAACAAATGTAAGACACTTTTACACATTACATATTCTGCAGCATAAACAAATGTAACACGTCTTTGCCTAGTTAAAAATAATATTCCACAACACAATTGCAAAGCACAAAATTGACAGTAAGTAAGTCTGTAATTACATAAAATTTGCTTGCCTATATGATATTTATGTAGGTTACACATAAGAAATATTAAAAAATAGCCCAACATAAAGGAAAACTATGTTCTCCAATCTAATATGGCATCTCTCTTTGTCTACCAGGCCCACATGAGTTGGTGGAACTCATGAATATAGGCTTTTCTTCCTTTCTGATCTAACATTGGGAGCCATGTTCCTTCTTTCCTAACTGGTGAATTTTTCTCCTACTATTTACCCATTTGATGCTCTCTAAGAAAAGGCTGAGTTTTACCCTCTTCCTAAGATTTCTTGAATAAAATATTGTTTGTATCCTTGAGGTTGTCCTTAACTACTAGGCTAGTTATAGGTCCAATCAAAAGAATGATGAACTAATGAGAAAAGAGACTTTCTTAGAAATTCATCAATAATTAAGGATTGTAAAATTACTGTAAGGATTAGTTCATATTAGATACATTATTTTGCCCGAGTATGAATGTTTGCTTAAGTGGCTCTTGGTTAAATGTACTTAATTCATTTTGCCATGTTACTGCTTTTTATCAAATAACCCCTGTTTTACCTTATGCAGTTCTGAATTAGCAGAAAATAAGAGAACTGTATTCAAATTGGTCTTAGACCATTGAATCCTATTTAGATCATTATAACCATATTTTTGACATCATGCAGAAAAAGAAAAGGTAAGCTGCCCTCTCTCAGCATGGAGCCTTAATCAGACCTCATCATGTTTGATTGTGGTGTTCTCTCTGGTTTCAGAATACAAATAGTCAAGATAGTCTATTTTCTTCACTTTGTACCACACAGCAAGGGTAACTTGATGAGTTAGTTGATGGAGCAACAATACATGTTTGTGGCTTTAAGCAGTGTGTGTGTGTGTGTGTGTGTGTGTGTGTGTGTGTGTGTGTGTGTGTGTGATGCTAAGGAACAGACCCAGGGCTTTGTCCTTGTTCAGAAAGCACTCTACTACTCACTACCTGTTAACTTTATTTATGTGTACATCAAGGTTACATGCAACACACTGCATCCAACTTAATGGGTCTGACACTGGCATTTACCTAGGATTTGTTCCACAATCAAATAGTGACATCACACCCAAAAGATTTGCTGCACTATGTTAGCCAGCTGCAAAGTTTCCTTTTGCTTCTTACAGGTTACAGCTCTAGACCAGCATTGTTTTTTGTTGTTGTTTGGTTTTTGTGTGTGTTTTGTTTTATTTTTCATTGCTCTGTTTGTTTTTGTTTTCTTTTTACTTTTAATACTGTAAATTAACACTTTTAATAATTCATACATGCAGTCTTGCAGTAAACACCCATTGTGTATTCTACCCAAGCAAGTTATTTTGGGTTTTCTTGCTTTTATGTTTATCTGTAGTGTTTTTTTTTTCTGAGTAGCATTCCTTATTATGAAAATGTCTTATTTTGCATAATCATTTAGACATAGATTGACATCTAAATTGCTTGCAGTTTTAAAATTTTGTGAATCACAATAGTGTTAGTATCTTTGCAAAAGACATGCTTAATTCTCTGTTTTAATTTTCTTGTGAAACTACCTAAGTAGAGCTGCTGATTCATGTGCTAGGCTTATGTTTATCAATTCTATGAAGTCCCCAAATGGTTTTGAAAGTGGCTGTACCATGCTCAAATGCCATCAGTAGTAGATGAAAGTTCTACTTTCCAGATCTGATGTAGATCTTTTAAATTTGGTCAGTCTGTGGGTTTGTTTTAGTTTGTCTTTCTCCAGTGACTAATGACGGTGGAAGCATCTTGGTGTGCTTATTAGACACTTGTGCTTCTTCCTTTGTAAAGTGATATTAAGTATTTTGTTAATTTTATTGGGCTATGATTTTAATTTTTATGGATGCATATAATGTATTTCATATATGCTTTGTCTTTTTCTAATTTTTATTAGTTCTTTGAGACTTTCATACAATAATGTGTTTTGTTCATATTTATTCCCTCCTCCACTTCTCCCATCTCCATTTCTACTTCCCAGCCAGATTTGTGTACTCCTCTCTTTTCTTTTCTTTCTTTCTTTTCTTGTTTTTAACGATTAAGAAAACTTTGTGTTCCTGCATTCTTTTGGATATACAGCTTTGCACTGGAGGATTGTCAACCCCAAAGGGCCACACTCTTAAGGAAAACTGATTATTTTTCTCCCAGCAGTTATCAATTACAATAGCTCCATGGTAAGGGATAGGACTTAGTGTCTCCCAACTCTCCATGCTGAGATTTTTGTCTGGCTCGAACTATAGTGCTTTATATGTTTCCTTAATTATATAGATATATTTAAAAAATAAAACCCAAATATTGTAAAATTTTCTTTCATTGAGTGACTCTTTTTTATTTTTGTAAAGACAGTTTTAAAATGATAGAAAATTAATTTTGTTAAAGAAATTTGTCATTTATTTTGTCTTATGATTGATGCTTTCTATGTCCTTAGAAACATTTATTTCCTCTAATATTACATGTTTTAAAGCATTGCTTCTAAAAGTTTTTAGCTATTACTTTTTTTTTTTTTTTTTGGTTTTTTTTCCGAGACAGGGTTTCTCCGTGTAGCTTTGCGCCTTTCCTGGAACTCACTTAGTAGCCCAGGCTGGCCTCGAACTCACAGAGATCCACCTGGCTCTGCCTCCCGAGTGCTAGGATTAAAAGCGTGCACCACCACCGCCTGGCTTATAGCTATTACTTTTTATAGACAAATGTATGAGTCATATAGGACTACTCTTTTTTTTTTAAATTTGTATGCTAAGAATGTATCCTAAGTAAGTCTTAGTATGCTAAGACTTTTTTTGCCCTGAATTTTCTTATCAATTCCTTTGAAAATTCTTTAAACATTTTAATAACCACATTGATCCCTTTTGAACTGTTCACAGATTTTCAAATTCTTTTGAGTAGTTGGTTCTTAAACACTATTAAAAATTACTGAGGGTCTTAAACAACCATTTTGGTTTTTATGATTATATGGGTTATATTTGTATATATAATATTTTATACTGAGATACTGATAAAATTTGTTGTGACACATTTTGAATAAACAGTTGTAGTCATTAAGCATGCAGACTTTGGCACTGATACATTTATCATTATGAAAGAATCTTATTTGTCCTTGATAATTTTCTTTCTAAATCAACTTCATACAATAATAACAGAACTTTTTATCTTGTTATGTTTATTGCTTTCAAAATTCACTTACTTTTCACTTGTGGATTCTTTGACTTTGAAAAGTGTCTTTTGTTTACTCTTTCTGATATCTGCCTTTGAAATGGAATGTTAATACATTAATTTTTTTTTTGAGCTGAGAACTGAACCAAGCGCTAGGCAAGCGCTCTACCCCTGAGCTAAATCCCAACCCCTATACATTAATATTTTTAATCTTTGATTCCTAAATAATTTTACATTTTAAAAGCAAGGAAAATCATCTCATCAGTTCCTCTAATTCTACCATATTGTATACCTAACTTGTTATATACAGAAAGGTGAGGTACTATTTTAACACTCTACAACTTTAATTGGGTCTTGCAAACTTATCTACTAATATCTTTGTTTCAGAAGGAGTTAATTAGTTTTGCAATTCCTTTTTTTCTATCCTAGTCTTGGGTACTTCTGTTATATTTCATCATATCTCATGATATCTTCACATTTGAGGAATACTGTCAGCTATATCTCCCAATTTAGATTTAGCTGATATTTCTTATTTTTAAATTGCAGTTACGTATAAATCTGGGCAATAAAACTATTGAAGTCTTAACTATACTTTATCAATAAAAAATTGGGAGTCAGATATTGAGGTAAGAACCTGAAAGATCAGAGAAGCAGGGGAGCAGCCACCAGTGACTTCCTAACCTCTTCTGTTCCTTTCTCCAAAAAGGGCCGAGATCCTCTCCCAGCCCCACCTTACTACTTCCTGTCTCCTATCTGGTTATAGTCCTCCAAATATATATGGTTAATTTTAGTCAGCTAGTGGCTAGTTCCACCCTTTGACTCCAAGTGAGCTTTTTTGTCAGAATACAATCAAAATATCACTCAGCAAACTATACAGATGATTTGTCTTTTGATGATGTCATATCATCCACTATTTGATGTTAGTATATTTTTTCTCATTTTTATTTGTTCTTTGAGAATTTTGTACAATCTACTATTTGATGTTGGTATATTTTTCTCATTTTTATTAGTTCTTTGAGAATTTTGTTCAATATACTTTTGTAATATTTACATTCCTCTTCCCAGATTTACTCCTCTTCTTTACCCACCCAACTTTGTATTTTCTTTATTTTTAAATTTAAATCATTAAGTATAGTTTATGCTATTTGTACACTCTCAGAAATGTCACCTTCCACTAGAGCAAAGCAGAACTTTCAGGGGCCACTCCTTTAAAGGCAGCTGACTCTCCCTATTCCAGCAGTTATCAGTTGCCAATAGTACATTAGCAAGGGGTGAGACTTTGTGTCCTTCTCCACTCTCTGTGTTGTGATTTTGTCTTGCCTCAACTTGCATAGGTTTTATGCATGCCATCATGTCCTAACTGCAGTGAAGACAAACCTTGCTGTGTCTAGAAAACACTGTTTTCTTCATTCACTAGTTGTGGATCTCTGTTAATCTCCTTTTATTGCAAAAAGAAACTTCTTTTATGAGGTTTGAAAAAATGCACTAATGTATAGATACAGCAATTAGTCATTAGACATTTTTGTCTATATACATTTAGCAAGATAATTGTAGATGTAACCAACCATCTTATTAAATAAGAAACACAGAGCCAATGTAAAGATAAAAGTCCAAGAGGTCAGAGCTAAGAGCCTTACCGCCTGCTGCCAGCTAGCCTCTTCCACCAAGAGACCTCTCCGAAAAGGGAGCTACTTCCTATGCGTTTGTCTTATAAAGACTTCCTGTTCTGCCTTCTCATTGGTTGTAAACCCAACCACATGACCGTCTCGTCACTGCCTGTTTGTGGTCACTCCAGGTCTTCTATGGTTGGTATTGAGATTAAAGGCATGTGTCTCCAATGCTGGCTGTATCCTAGAACACACAGAGATCTATCTAGTTCTGCTTACCAAGTGCTGGGATTAAAGGTGTGCACCACCACCACCCTGACTTTCGCTATGGCTTGCTAATAGCTCTGACCCCTAGGCAACTTTATTTATTAACATAAAAATAAAATCACATTTCAGCACAAATAAAATACCACTATAGATAATAGTAGTAGGCTCTCTCCTAGGGATTATGATGTATCTAGTATGTGTCAATAGAGTCTTATCTTCCCTAGTCTAGCCATAGAGTTCAAGGGTTCACAAGCAAAATCCTGTAATATTTTTGTGGTGTATGGAACATCAATCACTGATAGCTCCAAGAGTCATAACTTTGCTAGCACTGAGCTTTTTATCTACTAGCTTGTTGTATTTGGTAGGGACATTATTTTCCATTATAAGGAAACATCAATTAAACACTTTTATATGTTTCCATTTATTCTTTGAGAATATTATACAGTATATTTTGATCACAGTTACATGTTTCATTTATTCTTTGAGAATATCATACAGTATATTTTAATCACAGTCTTTTCCATGCCCTAGCTCCTCCCAGAGCCTTCCCCTTCTCCATACCCCCTACAACTTCATGTTCTTTCTCTCTATTAAAAGAAAGAAAAATCAAACAAACAAAAACTTGACATTCAATTTGTATTGACAAAATAATTCTTTTTGTTTGTGTGTATTCATGCGTTTTAATAAGTGTCTATGGTAGTGAGTTTCCATATTAACTTTTCAAAATATCTTTAATGTTAATTATCTCTTCCATATTTTTTCTCTGCCCTACCCTCTCGTCCCCAATATCATTTAAGGCTCCTTGTTCCCTTATTCACCTTTGAACCACTGTGTTCTGTTCTTCATCCCTTGAAGCTCTTCTCTCAGGGTCCCTTACTTTCTGAATTCTGTGGATATTCCAAATAAAACATCGCTATCTGATGGTTCAAAGCTAACATCCACAAATGAGAGAAAACATGAGACATTTATCTTCCTGGGTTTTAATACAATTAACTACAATTGATTAACAAATAAAAAACATGTTTCAGTTAGGTTAAGGAAGCCTCTCAAACACTAGCCTAGTCTCAACCTCTGTACATCTCAATTAACTAGAATGACCATTGTGAAGTGAGTTCCACTTAGGGTTTTACACTTTCACTATCAGTTACACATTTATTCACTTATCCAACACACACACACACACACACACACACACACACACACACACACACGTGAGGATGAGAGAGAGAGAGAGAGAGAGAGAGAGAGAGAGAGAGAGAGAGAAAGAAGCAAACAAAAAGAACACATACAGTATAATAGAGTTGAAGGTCGGAAAAAAAAAAAAACTCATCACCTAGTATCATCCTCTCTAAATTTTAAAGACTTATTTTACTCGTGTGTGTGTGTGTGTGTGTGTGTGTGTGTAGGGGGGTGAGTGTTTACACGTATGCCACTGTATGCAGGTGTTCAAGAAGAACAGAAGAGGGTGTCAGATCTTCTGGAACTACAGGCAGTTGTGGGACACCTGGTGTGGGTGCAGGGAGCCAAACCAAAGAGAGCACCAAGTGCTTTTAACCACTGAGCCATCTCTCTAACCCTCCTTTGTAAATGTTACACTGTACTTAAACCTGTTTACATACATACTTTATCATACTATCTGCTAGGATTTTTTAATTTGAAAATATTTTTCATACAATACATTACAAACATATTCTCCCCCCCCACTCTGCCTCCCAGATCCTCCCTATCTTCTAACCCAACCAACTTCATGTTCTTTCTCTCTCTCAAAACAACGAAACAACTCTCTGACTCCATCCCCCAAGAAACAAAAACAAAAATAAACATCAATCAAAGAGAAAAAATTCAATAAGACAAAGGTACCAAAGTTAAATAAGAAGTGCACAGGAAACAAACAAAGAGCAGTCCGTTTTGTGTTGGCCAAGAGCTCCTGGCCCTGGGGCCCTGTTCTGGAGAGTCTTCGATCTACCAGTGACACTCCATTGGAGAAAAGGGATCTTTTCCTTTCTTAGCAGCTCTCAATTGTAAATAGCTGCTTGGTTAGGGAAGAACTTGGTGTCTCCTTCCCCTTCTCAGTGCTGCAGGATTTTATATAAGGGAGGACATGGATTGTTCTGTTCTTTGTTTTCTTTCTGAGTTTGAGTCACCCTATTTAGTATTATATTTCTTCTCAGGCCCATCCAATTTCCTGCGAATTCCAGGATTTCATTTTTTTTTTACAACTGAATAAAATACCATTTAAAAATACATACCTCCTTTCGTCATCTGTCTGTCTGTGGATGGACATCCAGGTTGTTTCCACTAACTTGCTATAATAAACAAAGTAGCAATAAACATAGATATGCAAAGTATCTCTGTGATAGGCTACGGAGTTTTTGCACATATATTCTAATTTTAATTATTTTGAGGATCTGCCAAAGTGACTTCCATGATCACTATTGCAATTTGCATTCACCCAAGCAGCAAATAAGTGTTCGTCATTCCTCTCAGTTTCTCCAATATTTTTTATCATATTTCTTGGTGATAGCCATTCTGATCAGAGTGCAGTGGCATCTCAAACCAGTTTTAATTCACCTTTCTCTATGACCAGGGATGTTGAAGATTTTAAAAATAGTTATTGATTATAAGTGTTTCTTCTTCCGAAAAATATCTACTCATTTCATTAGAACTTTTTGGATTGGCATTTCTATTTTATTCTATTTGCTTGGTATTTAATTTCAACAGTCCCTTGTAAATAGTAGACATTAGCCCCTTTCTTAAATATGACTGGTAAAGCTCTCGTCCCAGTACAGGGGCTGACCTGCGAGAGGAGTAGAAGGGTACAGGTGATACAAAATGGGAAACAAAAAGAGATGAGGGGATCCAGTTGGGGAGGAAGGAGTGAAGGCAATACAAACAGAGAAGGAGGGAAGGGGGACAAACAACACCAAGGTTAGCTGATAAGGCTGCAAGGAATGGTATTATTTTATATTTACCTAAAAGTATGCACAATACATATAAATGCATGTGGATATATAGATTGTGTGTGTGTGTGTGTGTGTGTGTGTGTGTGTGTAAGTTAAGTTACTTGGGCTGACAATGTTCTTGATAAGAACCATAGACTAATAAAAACTTTAGTACCAGGCATGAAAATAGCCCCTTTTGAATGATTGTTCACAGTAGTCTGAGTGACTTTCAAAACAATACAAATTATTGATAAAGCTCCTGGTTGCCTCTTAAGGGTTAAGGGTGGTCCCCTATTGTTGACTTGAGCTTGATCTAACCTGAATCTTGTTTATTGAGCTCCAGCTTCCATGGGTTCCAAAAATACTATGCAAATTGCCAAAGGGGGAAAGTAATTAAACAATCTTCCCCAGATGCAATACCCCTGAGCCCTGACAATGACCTGCATGGTAAGATAGTCATAAAGGTACCATCCGTGGCACTCACATATTGTTCATGACCAGCTGTTGCTGAAAAATAGTATTTTATCAGTTATTCATCATTCTTTCTAATGACTGAATAAATTTCTCCTAGCATTATATTTCTTCGCCTGTAATAACTCAACACTTTGGTATTTATTTTAGCATAGTACTTAAAAGATAATTTTTGTAGATGTAGAGATCTCCATTAGGACATATTTTCCTTTTCCTCCTCTTTAAATCTTTTGAAGGATCCACGGCACTTGGGCCTCCATGGTTTCTAATGAGAAGTTAATAAAGACCGAACCTGTATCTCTGGTAAGGAGAGCGCTGGTATACTTTTTGCTGCTTTTCATCTATCTCACTATTTTTAGTTTCAGGACTGATATTTGTATAGATATGGTGTATATTTGGGGGTAACTCTGAGCTCCTTTGGCTTGGAAATGAAAATGTGCGTTGTTTTCCATTTCCTTAAAAAAAAAAGAGTAATCATCTATAACTGGCATGTTATGCTTTGAATTCTTTTATTTCTTTTCCATTCTTTGAAAAGTGCTATCATATTCTTAAAGGCAAGTAACTTGATTGGACTCCAAATTTCAACTTTGTCCATCATGATGGAAAGCAGCTTGGTCACTGTTTTTTTGGATGCAACCTTTTCTTTCTTTCTTTTTTTTTTGTAATTGTATTAATTTATTTTTACCTCACTTAATGCTAAGAAAAATCTTTTACAGATTTATTGTATATATCACTATTTGTCCCTAGATATATAAACAGAACAATGCTCATTTAGTTTATTGTATTATAATGATTTTTTTATTAAGAAAAATTTTTTATTCATTTTATATACCAATCAAAGGCCCCCCTTTTTCCTTCTCCTACCTCTCCAGCCTCCCCTTCCCAACCACCCTCCAATCCCTCCTATAAGAAGGTAAGGCCTCCCATGGGGAGGTACATTTAGTAGAGGCAGGTCCAAGCCCCTCCCCCTGCTTCAAGGCTGTGCGAGGTGTCTCACCATAGGTAGTGGACTCCAAAAAGCCTGCTCATGCACCAGAGAAGGATTCTAATCCTACTGCCAGGATCATGATGGGGAAACCTACAGAGACAACCAAACCAATTTTAGGGGGAACTGATGAAATTTAGATCAACAGCTGTGGATACTGCATGGGCCTGGACTAGGCCCTCCCCATAGGGAGACAGTTGTGTAGCTTGATCTGCAACCTACAACCTTACTTTCTGATGGCTCATATTAGCTAAAGCTCCTTTTAGTTCTCTATCCAGAAAGATGTTCAGTTTTCTATTAGAATTTTAGCTCCTCTACTGCACACATGTAATTGTGATTACCCCAGGACACGGCACCTTCAAACCAGGGAATTCCATGCCTGTACCATCCTTTAAGTTTCAAATAATTAAAAATAATTTTACCTTGTTCACTTTTCAACATCATAAACAATTATGCTTTTGTCTCTTTTATTTGTACTCCAAGACCTTAGTTTGCAGTTATTAACAGCAGAAGTATAGTAACTTCCTTGTGGACTCTTTTACCATTAAATTCTGATGGTGTGTGTGTGTGTGTGTGTGTGTGTGTGTGTGTGTGTGTGTGTGTAAAGTGATTCTTTGGATAGACCAAATGTACTGCTATCAGACTGGTTACCTTTTCAGCTACGGTATGTAATTATAACTGATAGTTATCTTATAGATGAGCGGTGCCTTTTCTCACATTCCCTTGGATTCCAACTGGGGCAGTAGTCTTCAGTCTTGTGCTGTTAAGAAGATTTTCTCCAGAGCTCAAGTAGAGTGAGCAGGTAGTTCCAGCTAATTTTTAGCAGGTAAATAAGCAAAAGCAAAGTGCATCTTCAGAGTAGCTGCCCAGCAATGGCAAGGGATTGCCTCCAGAATCTGAATCTTAAGTCTTGGTCAACTAGTTTCCCTCCTCTTGTCTATCCCTGGGGCAGTTCACATGATTTCCATTTTGGAATAGGCAGAAGCATTCTTAGAAGATTTTCACATTTCATTCTGACATAGTTATGTGTACTAAGTGTAAATCTATGGATAAAGGTGTAACTACCACGACCTTGAAATATTTTCCAGAGGAAAGGGCAAGTGGTGTATTTTGCATATACTCCTAAGAGAGGGTTTCTGTGGGAGCCCACTAGAAACTGCCAGGACTGGCTTTGTTGCTTTCATTCCAAGCCCTCTTTTTACTCTTATCTAGTTACTTGGCTATTTCATATGCATCTGCAAACCATCCTATCTCTTATCCAGTGTTCCTAACTTTTCTGATTTTGTCCTAACATTTACTTCTATCTTAATGATCTATTAGATTAAAACAAAAATCCAGAATCTAGAGAGACAGCTCAGCAGTTAAGAGTACCTGTAACTCTTGCAGAGGACCTGAGTTCAGTTCCTAATACCCACCTATAACTCTAGTTCCACAGGATCCAATGCTCTCTTATGGCCTCCAAGAGCAGTGCAGTCATTTTCACAAACCTACACACAGGTACATATATGTGCACATAATTAAAAATAAAAATAAAATGTCTTAAAACCCCAAAACTCTAAGGAGAGAAGAAAATGAAGATGTGAGGAAATCAGTGAGTTTTGTTCTGCAGCATACTATTCAAATGAGCTCTTGTGGGTGATGAAATGATAGAAAGCCACAGTGTCTTTGATATGTCACAGTATTCCAAATTTAGACAAGTTCCATTTTAGTTCTCCTATCACATGAAAAACTATTTGGACCTTACAATGCTTCTACTGAGGAACAAAATAAAAAAAATCAGTACTGTACAGTGGCTATGTAGAGATCAATTATATTTAATCCCAAGGATACTCCCTTCTAGGTTTATGATTGATTTTTTTTACATATTATTTGTCTCTCTTTTTTGGGGGGGTTGTTAGAGATTGGGCTCAAGACCTTGTGTGTGCCAGTCAAGCACTCTGTCTCTGAGCTACAGCTCATCTTTAAAATGATAGGATCATCCCTGCCAAGACAACTTTGTTTTGTAAAGATTTTTGATACCAAGCCTGATGACTTGATTTCTATTACTTGGATCTATATTGGTGAAAGAGAGAGGTAACTTTTTAGGTTAATTTTGACCTCCACATAAATGTTGGGGCATATGTGCATATGCATTTGAACACTTACATACACACTCACACCAATAATAAAATAAAAACAAAATGAGAATAATATTTCTGTCCACATCATAAGAACATTGCACAGAAATTAATTTATATTCAGATTTTAGAAAATTTCTGACACTTACAACTGCCATCATTTGCCATCATTTGTCTGTGGCTTGTCTTTGAGAAAAGTAGGATCATAGATACATTTTAAAAGTTTCTGATTGACAAGGGAATTGATGGAGAAGTCTTAACATTTAATGTTAATAC
>CABHPQ010156087.1:0-10442 GCA_902168405.1 Peromyscus aztecus
CCAATGACTGATGGAAGCAGATGCAGAGATCCACGGCCAGGCCCCAGATGGAGCTCCAGGAGTTCAATCGGCGAGAGAGAGGAGGGATTATATGAGCAAGAGATATTGAGACCATGATTGGAAAAAGCACAGGGACAAATAGCCAAACTAGTGGAAACACATGAACTATGAACCAATAGCTGAGGAGCCCCCATGGAATTCGAACAGGCCCTCTGGATAGGTGAGACAGTCAACTAGCTTGAACTATTTAGGAGGCTCCCAGGCAGTAGGATCGGGACCTGTCCTTAGTGCATGAGCTGGCTTTTTGGAACCTAGGGCCTATGCTGGGACACTTTGCTCAGCCTAGGTGAAGGGAGGAGGGGACTGGACCTGCCTCAACCGAATCTACCAGGCTGAGCTGAATCCCCAGGGGAGACCTTGCCTTGGAGTAGGTGGGAATCTGGGGTGGATTGGGGGGAAGGTGGGGGGGGGGCGTGGGAGGTGGGAGGACAGGGGAATCCATGGCTGACATGTAAAATTAAATTAATTTAAAATTAAAAAAAAGAAAACCACAAGATCACAGACATAAAAACTAAAGAAATTTAAGGGGCCAACTTGGGATTAAAGAGAGAAAAAGACACAATGCAGAGCAAAACCTTACGAATATGCTTGCAAGTCCCTCAAGACCTTGTCTTATAAGAATGCAGTTCTACTCAGCCAGTACATTACTTGCTTTTTCTGTTGCTCTGACACAACACTTGACCAAAGGACGTTAAGTGAGGGAGGGATTGTTCTGGTCACTTATGCAGGTATCATAGTGAAAGGGGCTCAAGTCAGCTGACCACCTCGCATCCATGGACAGGAGCAGCAAGTGATGAATACCATTGCACTCTCTCCTTTTTATTTAGTCTGAGGCCCCAACCCACAGAATGGCTCCACCCATGTTCAAGGAAGGTCTACTTCAGTTAAACCTTCCTGGAAAGACAGGAGCACACCCAGAGATTTGTTTCCATGCTGACATTAACCAATCAAATTGATGACAAAAAAAAAATCACAGTGCCAAAGCTGCTGTCTAAGAACTATATGTTAGAGCCACTGTGTAGCAGAATAATAAAGTTAGAGTCAGGTGGCTAAATATTATGGTTAGCTAGCTTAATAACTTGTGTAAGCTCTGTCTCTCTGAACCTAAGTGGGAATAATTATGTATGAAGATATATATATATATATATATATATATATATATATATGTGTGTGTGTGTGTGTGTGTGTATAAATGTATGTACATATGTATATGTATATATATACATATATAGAGAGAGAAATTGCTTCACTTGTTTTAGCAAAGAATGAAGAAGCTAATATATATATTAGGTTACATACGCACATGCACACAAGCACACATACAAACAAAAATAGAATATAAAGTAAAATATTATTTTAAAATAAGTCTTCTATCCAGTAAGGAAGGGAAAATTGAGTCTAAAATAACATTCATTTAATGTTCCATGCTAGAAACTGCACAGGGAATATGGGAAGTAGACTATAAACACAATAACATATTAGTGAAAACTAAGATGGTCATTAACTGCACATAGTTAAGATAAACTAAAACCTAAATATATTGCCTGAGCTCACCTGGAATGTCTGAATGGGTGTAGGAACAATTATTCCTCTATAGACAAGCATGTCAGGAAAGCAGCCTTGCTTCAGGACCATATCCAACATCACATGACCCTAACAGCAAAACTACTTTTCAGAAACAATATTTAGGACTGAAACTTTTAGAGACCACCAAGGAAACCGTCAGTTACTGCTGTGGGGTGTCTTTCTGTATGCTGTGAATATGTGTTGCTATGATTGATTAATAAAGAAGCTGCTCTGGCCTATGGTAAGTCAGGATAAAGCCAGGCAGGAAATCCAAGAGAGAGACAGGAAGAAGAAAGGCAAAGGCAGAAGAGACACCATCCCACCGTCCAGGGAGCAGCATGTAATGGCACACAGGTAAAGTCATGCAACACGTGGTGACATATAGATCAATAGAAATGGACTGAGTTTACTTGTAAGACCTAGCTCACAAAAAGCTTGAGCCATAGGCCATGGCCATACAGTTTGTAATTAATATAAGCCTCTGTGTGATTACTTTATAAGTGGCTGCATGATCAAGTGGGACTGTGGGGCCAGGCAGGACCAGCGAAACCATCCAACTATAAGTCACCTATCAGCTTCTTGGTTTCAACGTTACTAGGTGTCACCTGAAACCAGGCCAGCTATTCAAAATCACTGCCACACACTCCAGAGATGGCGAAGATTTCCAGATAAAAGCAGAAACCTGCTGTCACCACTCAAGTCTGAGGCTGTTCTCCAAGCCTTCCGTGCTAGCCTTCCTATTCTATTCAGACAGAGATCTCCAGAAGGTTTCCCTCTAACACCAGTATATAAAACCAGATTCATTATCTGTAATTGAAGAATACCAACATGGATCCCCTTTAAAATAATCAAAATCAGCCAGGCAGTGGTGGCGCATTCCTTTAATCCCAGCACTCAGGAGGCAGAGGCAGGCAGATCTCTGTGAGTTCAAGACCAGCCTGGGCTACAGAGTGAGTTCCAGGAAAGGCGCAAAGCTACACAGAGAAACCCTGTCTCAAAAAAACAAAAAAAAAGGAAAAATAATCAAAATCATGTTACTCCCTGTGATTGCTCCCCGAGATACACTCTGAGAACTTCTTTTCCAGGCATGGCTTCATTTCACCCTCACATAGATGCTGTAATTTAAAACCCTGTCAACTGCAACTTCAGAGTGACAGTCAGAGGTATGGAGGAACAGAGACAAAATTACACAAGCTAGTGACAATGCCACCAAAACTAACACCAGATGTTTCTAACCCAAGACATGACTATACCCACCCTAAAATTATAACACTTCGTCAAAAGAATCCAAGCAGCATCTTTCACTGGCTGTGGTACTAACCACATCTGACTCCTTTCAAATGGTGGCATTTTCAACAGGACCTTGACTGGGACAGAAAGTTTACAGGGAATTCAGCAGAAGGTCACTGCAAGGATGAGGGGTGGTGGCAAAGGAGGAAATCAAGAAAGCTTTTGTCTCTGCTCAGTGTCTGCACAATGTTCCCTGGACTCCAATCATATTTGTTTCAACCTCTAAATTTTGAATTAATACCGCCTGTGAGAGCCTTACCACTTGAAATAGACTTACCCAGCTTTAGGGGGAAAAAAACACAAATGGAACTTTTGTAGATTGAATTGTATTCCACAATTAGTTCATAACAGCTGTGCTATAAACTGATATTCAATGTGCAAATGAAAGTTTCTTTGCTCTCAGTTTTCTGTCAAGTGGGTAATGATCTGCAACTGATCAGTAAAATACGCCAAGAAACGGAATATTCAGTTTTCCTTACTCCTGCCTCTACCCACACAGAAACTCAATCCCTACAATAGCTACAGATAAAAATCTTTATGCACTGAATCCTACCTTAAGCGTGATCTTCCTTCTGCTCAGCAAACCACAATGAGCAAAAATACAGAGCCTAGTCTACATCAGACTTCTGTTCTCTAGTTCTCTATTCTGTACCTTGACTTCAGGAAAATAAAAGTATTGGCCTCGAGATTTCCAGAAGATTGTATCAAAGTCCTTCAGAAGTAGAGAGTGGAAGTTACACTGAACTCCTTTGCTTAATATTACAGATGCTCTGCCTTCTCAGTTAAAGTGATACACTTACACAAGGAAATAGAATTCAGTTCATCTGTCATCCTCTTGAACTGCCAACTCAAAGAAAAAGCCTAACTGCCCAGTCTCAAACCACTTATAAACCTCATTTTCTTTCCTTATGGTATAAAAGCAAAGACTTCTTTGCCAGCCATATCTCTCCGCTGATTCTCAGATGCAAGCACATTACCTGTGGGAAACACTACAATTTAAAAGTGAAACAAATATAACATTTCATCCTCTTATTGAAAACAGATTCCTTTCTCACATAATATATACTGATTATGGTTTCCCCTCTCTTAATTCCTCCTAGTTCCTCCCCATCCCTCTATCCATCAGGATCCACTAATTTTCTATCTCTCATTAGGAAACAAACAGGCTTCTAAATGATAGTAATAGGATAAAATAAAATATACGATAAAACAAAAATTAGCACATCAGAATGTAACTGAATGTTTTCCTGTGCCCATCCAGTTCCTGCGTCCTTGTGGTCCCGCAGCCACTCAGACCCAAATGAACACACAGAGGCTTATATTAATTACAAACTGTATGATCTATTGGCTCAGGCGTCTCACTAGCTAGATTTTACATCATAAATCAACCCATTTCTATAAATCTATACTTTGCCACGTGGCTCATAGCTTACCTGTATCTTTACATCTTGCTTCTCATGGCGGTGGCTGGCAGCATCCTCCTGTTCTGCCTTTCAACTTCCTCCTCTCTAGTTAGGATGTCCCGCCTAACCTTATTCTGCCTCACCATTGGCCAAACAGCTTTATTTATCAACCAATCAGAACAAGGTATTTTCACAGCATACAAAAAGACATTCCACAGCATCAGAATCATACAAAACAAGCAAACAGACAGAACAGATCCAAGAGGGGGCACAAGAAACAGAGACCCACTTGTTCGCACACTTAGGAATCCCATAAAAACATTAAACTAAAAGCCATAATATATACATAGAAGACCTGATGCAGACCTGTGCAGGCTCTGTGCATGCTGCCTCAGTCTCTGGGTGTTCATATGAGCTTGGCTCATGTTGATTTAGAAGACCTTGTTTTCTTGGAGTCCTCCATCACCACTGGCTCTTACATTCTTTCTGATTCCTCTTCTGAGGGGTTCCCTGAGCTTTGAGGGGAGGGATTTGATGGCAACATCCCATTTATGGCTGAGTGTTCCAAGGTCTCTTACTCTCTACATAATATTTGGCTGTGGGTTTCTATATTTGTTCCCATCTGCTGCAAGAGGAAACTTCTCTGATGACGGCTGGAAATGGCACTGATCTATAAGTATGTATCAGCAGAATATAGATTTTTCTTTCTTTTTTAGATCAATAATATTTGGTTTTATCCTAGGCCCCTGGGCTACCTTGTCTCAGGTTCTTGGTTACCCAAGCAGTGTTGGGTATTGGTTCCATCCTTAAGTAGGACTTAAGTCAAATCAGTTATTGGTTGGTTACCCCCACAAGCTTTGCTCCACCATTGCTCTAGCCTACCTTACAGGCAGCACACTGTTACAGACACAGGTTTCATGGCTGGCTTAGTGTTTATATTTCTCTTCTGAAAGCATTCAGAGTACCTTCCTACACAAAAGACACTGGTATGTAGGGATGGAGGCTCTGTGTAGGCAGCAGCTCAACTGTTCCATGTTCCATGAGTTGTTTAGGTGTTCTTAGCAACGAGGCCTTGCTGTCAGTCTGTAGAGAACAATCTACAGAGGTTATAACTTTTACATAAATGTGCAGCAATTTTAAATAAAGCCAGCTTTCAATTTTCTGCACCTGGAGCAGGGTAGGAATTATACGTACTGAGGAGACCTATGGATTTTTTAAACATTTTTTTTAACAAACTTGGGTAGTCATCCTATTGCTGTCTTGAAGAGTATATGACTGCAATCTATGACTAAACAAAGCATTTGTTATTGTTTATATTCTAGAGGGCAAGGCAACCTTTTCTTTTTCTTTCTCTTTTTTTCTCACTTTTTCTACCAATTAGCTTGATTTAGCTTGGGTTACTATTAGCATGAACTTGCATTCTTTGACAATGTAATATTTAGTGGAGAGTTTGAAGGAGAAGAGAGTGGCAACGGGGGCTGGAAGGTCAGCAGCCTGTGACTAAATATCTCCTCTAGTCATTCCACTGTGTATAATCAATACTAGGATAATGGAGGGCATGCTGGGCTTGAAATTCTCTAACCTGTTTGATAACCTCTAAGAAAAGGCAAATCTAATGTTAATTCATCCACTTTCTCAATGATGTTTCCCTGGAAGAGGTTCCCTCTCTTAAATTCTCTTCTCAGACCCACAAAACATGCCTGGGCCAAAGAAAAGGAAGATGCTATGTGATCTAACTTTATTCTAACTCTATGGGGCAGGCCTCCATTTGTGTCTTTGGGGCCTGGCTCCCTGACAATGCTGTGAAGTAAATAATCCATTTGATGACTCAGTTCTCAACAGAACCATGTCTTCTTGATAAATACTCCCACATCAACAGACTTGGTCACTTTCTAAAAACATCTATATTGCCACTTTGTCTTTGTAGTTTTCATACCCAGTTGAGTGGCCATGTGATACCTGAGATTGGTTTCCTAGGCCCCTGGGTTGGCCTCCTCTATCTTGCTTCATTCATCTACACTGCACCAGAAATTACTGGCAGTGATCCACTAACATGGCAAAATTCTCACTTTCTTGCTTTGGTTTTACCCTTTGCAATTACCTTTAGATGCCATATAACTGCATACAAACACAAAATTTAGATTGGGATACAGCTAACACTCTCTTGGAATGAAGCCAGACATAAGATAGTATAGACAAGAGTCAGGGAGGCCTCAATGTCCACAGAGCCTGGTCAAATAGACAGGTGGACAATATGTAGCTGGGAAAAGCATGAAGGTTATATATGCGCTAGCTGCCTCTCAACCTCAGGCCCTTAAACATCTCTGTTTTTACCTTAACAAAGGTTGTTCTGATGTCCAGATGGGCAGTCGAGTGCCTTGAACACATATTCCCAAGGTCTTTGTCTTAGTTACTTTTCTATTGTCATGGCAAAGCACCATGACCAAGGTAACTTATAAAAGAATGCATTCAATTGGGGGCTCATGATTCCAGAGGGTTTGTGTCCATGACTATCGTGGTGGGAGCATGGCAGTAGGCAGGTAGTCATAGCACTGGAGCAGTAGCTGAGAGCTTATATTTGATCTGAAAGCAGAAGGCAGAAAGACTAACTGGGAATGGTGTGCGCTTTTGAAACCTCCAAGCCCACTCCCAGTGACACACCTCCTCCAACAAAGCCATGCTTTCTAATCCTTCTCAAATAGGTCCACCAACTTTGGACCAAGCATTCAAATATATGAGCTTACTGGGGCCATTGTCACTCAAGCTACCACAGTTTTTAAGACCTTCATCCTAGTTCTAAGTCATAAAGTCAGTCCTTAGAAACACAGTTGAGTTAACAACATATCCCAACAATTTAAGACAGGATACCCATCCATGTAAGAACCACACAACTGCATTTGCCTCTTTTCTATTAGATTCATTGTGTCTCCTATGAAAGGGAAGAGATGAAGCTCTTCTCTCCTAACTCCTATATTCCCTGAAATTTCCTTTTCTGTAGGAGGAAAATTTTTTCTGTCTGTTTCCTAGAGAGCAGGGAACTGTCTCCTCCAATATATAAACTATAGCATAAATGAGCCCTTCTATTTTTCCTGAATAGAGAACCTTACTTGTCCAGTGTGAACCTATCTCCAACAGAGCCTTCCTTTGGCTAATTATATCCCTTATCCTTCTCCCTTTTCTCATATTAGAACAAGAGCAAGGGTCTAGCTTAGATCAGACATCACTGCTAACTTTCACAGACTACTGCTGTGGGATGTTCTGTATGGCAAATGTGTTGCTAATAAAACACTGACTGGCCAGTGGCTAGGCAGGAAGTATAGGCGGGACTAACAGAGAGATTTAAAAGAACAGGAAGGCAGAGGGAGGCCAGCCACCACCAGGACAAGCAGCATGTAAAGATGCCGGTAAGCCACGAGCCATGTGGCAAGGTATAGATTTATGGAAATGGATTAATATAAGATATAAGGACAGTTAGCAAGAAGCCTGCCACGGCCATACAGTTTGTAAGCAATATAAGTCTCTGTGTTTACTTGGTTGGGTCTGAGCGGCTGTGGGACTGGCAGGTGAAAGAGATTTATCCTGACCGTGGGCCAGGCAGGAAAACTCAAGCTACAGACTACACCTATTTTTTTTCTTTCTAGAACAAGAGCTCAAGGTCTTATGGCATGGAAGGCAATACCCAAATGATCACCCCCGAAGTTAAGTTTAAGCTCAACACCAAGTCATTTTCCCAGTTACCTGCATTCCTGCTGTTTTTGCTCTTCCATATTGGCAAAGAAAATGAACAGTCTGGAAGCTGAGACATAGTAAAGATCACCTGCTTCTCCAGAACTTAGCAAGCCCACCAAGGAAACATGAGCCTATTAATTCCACACAAAGGGAAGTTTTCTCTGGTGTCCCTGCTCCCTTGGGCAACCTGTGATGGATTCTGACATAGGCCAACAGGAGGAAGATGGTGTCAGTTAACTTCACACCCAAGCAAGGTTGGGAGCAAGGCAGAAATAAGCCCTGGGATATATGAACAGTCTCAGAGTTTCTGGTTTCACTTGAAATCATGCACTCAGCAAGGTGCCCAACATGCAGGCAAGTTCGTGTCACAGCAAGAACAGGCTTCAAGCGTTCATGAAGAGGTTTGAATGCCCTGTCACCTTGTCAAATCCTCTGTGACAGGCTGACTATGACAAGGCTGTAGAAAACAATTTCACTTTTACTAGTAACAGAAACAGTCATGCTCCCACATAGCCATACTCAGTATGTAGAGATATAGAGAATGTGAACCAAGTGGGACAACCCGCAGGAAGCCACTGAGTGATGAGTGAAGATGAACATGGCTATCTCAAGAACAATGAAGTGTCAAACAGACTGTCTATCCTTAAGAGTCCCAAGCTCCCCAATAAGACCAATAGTTGCTCTCACCACCATCAAACCTGACTTTTATTGTTCTTACTTATGTGGCTAAGTATTAAGTACTGTGCTAAATTTAAGTACTTTTGAGAACTAACTTATTTAATAACCAACACAGTCAGAATTATAATACTCTAACACTACCCCATTTTGTAGGCAAGAAGTTAGTCAATGAACCCAAGGTAGATGTTCAAAATAAGTGGCAAAGTCAGGACTAGAACTTGGTCTTCATGAAACTAGAGTGGGAGTTCATAACATCATGCCAAATGGCTGCAAAATGCAACCCACTGTATCAAAACTCTTTCATTCATACAGCATTCTGGAGTGCTCAGTAAGCCACTTCAATGTCACCAATACATGAAGTACGTATGGAGCAAACACTTAAAAAACAATTTTGCTGTGTGCCTACATGAGCAACTTTATGAAAAAAGTGTATGTTTAACAGAAAACTATGTGCCCACTTTTTAAATAAATGTGACACCTGCTGTGGATATTGCTCTGTGTAAATAAAATGCTGATTGGCCAGTAGCCAGGCAGGAAGTATAGGTGGGACAAGCAGAGAAGAGAATTCTGGGAAGTGGAAGGCTGAGGCAGAGAGACGCTGCCAGCCGCCGCCATGAGAAGAAGTTAAGATACTGGTAAGCCATGAGCCACGTGGCAACTTATAGATTAATAGAAATGGGTTGATTTAAGATATAAGAACAGTTAGCAAGAAGCCTGCCACGGCCATACAGTTTATAAGTAATATAAGTCTCTGTGTGCTTACTTGGTTGGGTTTGAGCAGCTACGGGACTGGCGGGTGAGAGAGATTTGTCCTGACCCTGGGCCAGGCAGGACCAGGAAAATGCTAGCAACAAATGCCACATTAAAGAATAAAATAAAAACTGCTATAGGAGTCAACATACATAAAGTACACAAATAAATATGCACATCTTAGCAAGTTTTCCAGGTGGATTTGCCCGTGTATTCATGTCTGCAATGAAGACAAAATACATAAGCAACATTTCAGAAATACCCTCTGTCTCCCCTATCCCTAAAGTAGCCGCTCTGTCTCCTTCCATTAACATGGATTCCTTTCAGCTCTTTTAAATTGTTGTCAAACAGGGTCAAAGAGTACACTTTCTTTATTGTCTTAACTTGACTAACATTTTACAGCTTAATATTCTATGAGAATAATGCACTGTGCCACTTACTTACCAGAGGTCACCCACTCACTTTCACTAATGGGTGGAATTCCATATAAAAATTCCATGACTCCTTTGTATATTACTGCTGATTGGCATTTAAGCTGGTTCTTGATTGTTAATTATATTGCCACCACCGTTTTCTACATGGTTTTCAGTGTACTTAGGCTAGTATTTCTGTATGATGGCTGCTTCAGAGTAGACCTGTTGAATCTTCATGTGCATGTATATTTAGATTTGGTAAAACTCAGCATCATTTCAAGATAGCTGTCATTTCATAACCTTGCCAATGCTTGGTACAACACAAAAATTGACCATTAACTATTATGGTCACTATAGATTTTAAAAAGTATGTATACTTTATCTCATTTTAGTCTTTCAATTTTAGCTAATATATCGCTTGTAGTTCTGAGGACCAATAAAATTCAACTAGTTTTCACACTTACTCTCAATTTGTGTATCTCCTTTTGGGAAAAGAAGTGTTATAATTTCTGTCCCACAAGCTTACCCCTACCTGACTCTACCCTAAAAACAA